>VDFB02112221.1:0-26019 GCA_007258455.2 Sequoia sempervirens | reverse complement strand
TAAGCTGGTGCATTCTGGGTTTTCTGATCAGAATTTATTTGAACAGAATGATGGTGGTAAGATGTCCCAAACCTGGAAATAGCACTAGCAATGATCGAACTAGAAGAAGGTGCCTCAGACCGACCCAAATTATGCTTGCAGCGTTTGACTTTTCTGCTCTAGAGTTCATTTCTTCTTCCCAACAACGCACCCATCATTCACAGTCCTGAACGTCGCTGCATGCTCTCTGATGCTGTTTTCGCGTGCCAGGAGGAGTCCTCAAAGAAGTCGCACTCAGCTCAACAAACCGTCTCAATATTCTCCACGGGTTTCCTCAACGCAGCACTGACTGGTATCCTCTACTTGTGGAAGAGACGTCTAGGTTCTATCCATGGCCAAACGCCTCCAAAGAGAATAATGCGAACTCCAAATCCGTCCCAGATAAACAGCAAACTTTCCAAAGGCAGAAGACGCGAAAATCTGAAGGAAAGAGGTTTTTCTCTCTTTTACAAAGCAACGGCGAACCCCAGCTAGAGGTGATGATTCCACACCTGAAACTGGACTGCAAATCCTTCGAACCCTAAGGCCAGAGCTCAAGCTTTCCCGTGAGGATGAAAGTCACATAAAATGATAATGTCAAAAGTGCGAATGCCTCTCTCATTTTGCCCTTTTTACCATTCACAAAGGCTCGACCAAATCCTTTTTTCATTCTATTGGCCCAACAAATAATAAAGTGACTTTTTCTATAGTCTCATAAAAAAAGTATTTCCATAAGGCCACCTTTTAAATTTTCATAAAGTCACTTTACCCCAAAGTGATTTAATTAATTATTTAATATCACCTTAGAAAAATGATTTTTGCAACGTAGGTAATAATTAAATAATTAAATAAATGACTCCCTGACTTCAACAATTACCTTCGGGAGTTGAAAGGTAATTAAGCATTCTGAGCGGCTAGCTGGGTGGGGACATTACATCCACTCTCATAGTAATGGTGCACAAGAAGAAAGAAACTTGGAGGATGTGTCTTGATTATAGAGAGATCAACAAGTACACGATAAAAGATAAGTTTCCTATTCCAATACTTGATGATTTGTTAGATGAGCTTAACGGTGGTGTTTATATTACAAAACTTGATCTTTGTTTTGGTGATCATCAAATCAGAATTAGAGATGAGGATGTACATAAGACAGCTTTTCAAACCCAAGGGTCACTATGAATTTTTGGTCATGCCTTTTGGTCTCACAAATGCACCATCGACATTTCAAAGTTTGATGAATTCTATCTTTAGGCCATTTCTATGGAAATTTGTTTTGTTATTTTTTGATGACATCCTAATCTCTAGTAATACTTGGGAAGAACATTTGCAACATGTAAATCAAGTTTTGGACATTCTGGAGCAGCATCAATTGTATTCTAAGCCATCCAAGTGTGTGTTTGGAGTCAAAGAAGTGGAGTCCCTGGGTCATATTGTTTCTCATGAGGGAGTCAAGGTGTACACTCATAAGATTAGGACTATTGGAGAGTGGAAAATATCTAGGGCCCTCAAAAACCTACGAGATTCCTTAGGGCTTACAAGTTATTTCACCGATTTGTAAAAAATTATGGTAGCATAGCATCACCACTTACAGCTTTGTTGAAGAAGGATTCCTTCCAATGGAATGAGGCAGCTACAAGGGCATTTCAGCAGCTAAAAGAAGCCATGTTTATGACTTCAGTCCTCGCTACCCCAAATTTTTCTAAAACATTCATTGTGGAATGTGATGATTCAAGTCATGGCATAGAAGTAGTACTGATACAAGAAGGGAGACCCATAGCATTTGAGAGCCACCAACTCAATGGTAAAAATTTGTTGAAACCAATTTATGAGAAGGAAATCTTGGCTATTTTGCATACAATTGAAGAATGGAGACCTTATTTGATGGATAGACACTTTAAGGTAAAGACAAATCATGATAGTCCCAAATATGTCTTGGAGCATAGGTTGTCATCTGAAGAACAACAAAAATGGGTCACAAAAATGTTGAGATATGAATTTGAGTTCATATATAATAAGGGCAAATAGAATGTTGCAGTTGATGCTCTATTGAGGCAAGATGAACCCACAAAGTCACTATTGTATGTCATTTCCATAGTACAAGTAAGTGGGTAAATGAGGCAAGAGAGGAATGGGAGGACTCATATTCAAACTCTCATTGAGAAACTCCAGCAAGATTCAAGTGTGTCAGAAAAATTTGCAAGGAAATGAAATGTTTTGTGGTACGAGGACAAGCTATACCTTTGCAAGAATTCAACCCTTAGTTTAAGGTGTTGATAAAACTACATGCTTCTCTAGTAGGCGGGCACTCTATATTCTTGAAAACTTATCATAGAATCAAGCAAGATTTCTTTGGGAAGGGGCTAAAAAGGGACGTTCAAAAATTTGTAGTAGAATGCATGGTGTGTCAACAAAATAAAGGGGAAACAATTAAGATTCCAGGTCTTCTATAGCCCTTACCTATCCCAAGTCAACGGTGGGACGAGGTATATATAGATTTTGTCATAGGTTTGCCCAAATTCAAAGGAAAAAAGGTCATCATGGTTCTTGTGGATCACCTCACCAAATATGCACACTTTTGCACTTTGGCACAACCATTGGCAACAAGCATTGTAGCAACAACCTTCATGAATACTATTCAATAATTACACAAGACTCCAAAAGTTATAGTAAGTGATTGTGATCCTATATTCACAAGTAGTTTTTGGATCGACTTATTTTCGTGTTTGCGCACTCAACTAGCTTGTAGTTCATCATATCATCCCCAATCTAATGGACAAACAAAGGTGGTTAATAAATGCTTGGAAGATTATCTTCAATGTTTTGCTTCAGATAAACAAGAGAGATGGGTACAATGGCTACCACTAGCAAAATGGTTGTATAACACTTCCATACCTCTTCTAAGATGTCTCCTTTTTTGGCATTATACGAGTGCAAGCCACCATCGATCACCTCTTATTGAGGGCACAACCAAAGGTTTGAACCATGAAAGAACACATTCAACACCAACAAGTGATACTTGCTAGTCTTGGAGAGAACCTAGCAATGGCACAAAACGAAATGAAATAACAAGCTGATCAACATCGTAATGAAAGGGCTTTTGAAGTGGGAGATTGGGTTTTTGTGTGATTACAACCATATAAGAAAATTTCTCTAAAACATCAACAAAAAGATAACAAGCTTGCACCCAAGCACTATGGTCCTTATAAGGTGTTGCAAAAGATTGGCAATGTAGCATATAAATGTAATGTAGGAAATTTGACTTTGACAAAAGGAAAGCTAATTCCTTTGAGAGTAAATCTCAGTACATACACTCAGATTAAATTAACTAACTAAAACATTAAAGGGAAATACATTGGTCAAGATATCAACTAATAGGAAAATAAATAAAATATAATATCTATAGAAATGAAAAGTACAGACTTAAGGAACCTAGGGTCAAAATTTGAAGATCTCTTCCTTAGACACTAGTGCGTCGTGTGAACAACCTTGCGTCACACTATTGTCCTATACTAGTCGCATGAGAAAATCCCATAATGTACAGTTTGATTTCCAAAATCCACCTAGCCTACAAACACAACAAGACGAGAAAAGTATTTGGGGCTGTTTGGAGATTTGCCCTAGTCAAACCCCTACTTTGGTGTTTCCACCTCCACAACAGCCAAGATAGATAGATATAAAAAGAAAGAGATAGTGTGTGTTCTTATTCTAAGTGCATCGAGAAGTAAGAACGGTGATTAAAATAAAAAATAAGGGAAATGATAACCCCAAGGTACTCGAGGGCACAAGAAAATAGAACAATATTACCTGCAAGGCTTGAGGAAGCCAAAGAGAGCAAGAGGGCTGTGAGAAAATACTGTGAGAATGTTGTAACAAATTGTAGAGAGTTGTGTGTGAACTTGAAGGTGCAAGAGAGCCAAGAGAGTTGTCAAATGAAAGATTAGAGTCAAAATGAGAAGAAAAGGGAAGAGGAAGGGGTGCACAAGCCATTACAAATTGCTCTGAGCTGTTTCCACTAACCTGGAAGGGTGACAAGAGGAAAAATGCTCAGAAACAACCTTTAAGCAACAAATTGTCATGGGATGCTTGTGCTACACGTGGACATCTATGCTAGGCGCTAGTGTTCATACAATTTATGCTCAAAAACGACATGAGACAAGAACATAAGGGAAATGCAAAGGTGACATGAAGAAGTGACCCTAAAAAAGAAGGCCCAAGCACCCTGAGAAGGAAAAGGGCTGATGCAAGGGCTGAAATGAGCCTACACAAACACTAAGGGAGTGGACACCAAAATAGACACAAAATATAGGTGAAATTGCAAGGATATGCAATTTTCGACACTACAATAAATTGCAATTACCTATGTCAACAAAAATTCATCCAATTTTTCATGTTTCACTCTTGAAGAACGTTATTGGGAAAAAATTTGTAGCATAGATTGAGTTACCAGAGCATGATCAAGAGGGAAGAATAGTTATGGATCCTGAGAGATTTCTTCAAACACACACCAAGAGGCTATGAACAAGGGAAATCATAGAGTATTTGATAAAAAGGAATAACTCTCAAATCGAAGAAGTTACATGCGAAAGTGAGGATTTTGTACAAAAGCATCCACATATGCTCAATGTTGACGACAACGCTTTTCTGAAGAGGGGGGCCATGCTACACCTCGATCTTAATTCTGCTTAGGGTTATGAGTAGTCGCCTTGTGGCTACCTTAACTCCTAATTAGGTTATATAATAATTATTAAAGTATTATATTAGGTAGTTAGGTCATCCTAGGCATTATAATTGAGTATCTAAGTCGGCCTAGGTGGCAACCATTGCATAATTAGGTGTATATATAGGAGCTAGTGGTAATTTTATCATCATCATATTAACGATTTGTGTTTTATTTGGAGATATTTGGAGGATTTCCCCCAAAGTGGCTTGTCATTCTTAATTATTATCAAGTATTCACAAAATATTTCCTATTATATTCCTTTATTGTGCAAGTTTGTTCAATTACAATAGCAAAGGCAAAAGGAGCTTCACCCATGTTTCACACTTCTACAATGTCAAACACTGCAGAAGATATGGGGTGCTCTTTCTTCCATTGGACCAAAAATACAACGGTTAGGCAATGTGGGCATCGGCAGCCATAGTTCTAGTTTTTTTGTTCCTAGTAACACTCCTAGTCTGCAACCTTTATAGGAAGGTATTGCATGGAACTGAGAATTGCATCATGAGGCGAAGTTGGCATGTGCTAAATTTTGGTATTACAATAGTATTCCCTTTAATGTTGCTTCAAGTCTTTATTGGAAGGAGTCATTTACTACATTGTTTGTGGAAGGTAAAGGGTTCAAGGCCCCAAGAAGTTATGGATTGATTGGACCATCATTGAATGATGAGATCCAAAACATATATAGTAAAGGAACAAAAACAAATTTGCAAAATCAATGGATGCAACATTTTATCTGATGGGTGGACAGGTGCCACGAATAGGACACTCATTAACCTTTTAGTGACTTTAGGAGCACAGTTGATGCCTCCAGTGAAGTAAAAAATGACAAGACCTTGTGTAGCTTGTTGAATGAGGTGGTGATGGAGGTAGGAGTGGATTATGTTATCCAAATAGTTACAAAAAACATATCTGCATATGTGGCAATTGGTAGACTACTAAAGGTGACAACCTACATTGTTTTGGAGCCCTTGTGCCACCCATTGGCTTGAACTTCTACTTAAAGACATGGGGAAATTAAGCTAGGTGAAGAATGCAGTGGAAGATACAAGGAATATTACCAAAAACATCTAAAATCATATATGGGCCCGAAATCTCATGAGAGCACATTAATGGCAAGGAGCAAGTGCGTTTAGAAGTCACATTCAAAAGTCATAGACTTTGCCACTAATTTTCTTACCTTGCAAAGTATAGCAACTACATTGCCCAACCTTAAGCACATGTTTGTGAGCGAAGGGTGGTTGGAGATGAACGCAAGAAAGTTAGAATAAATAATCATAAAGAATTAAAAATATTAAATTAAAATGCTAATTTAACATTTTATGGATGATTAAATTGGTGGTGTTACTTTACATTGAAAGTTAGTGATGAAATGATAATTGAGAGGACAAATTCATATATTTTTAGAAGAATGAATATATGGTCTAGATTTTACCACAAACCAAAAGTTAACTCCACTAATTGTGGAGTTGAGGAGAAGAGGTGGACTAGTTGACTGAATTCAATGAGTAAATTTGCTATTTTGGAGTAGTTTATTATTTATTTAATGGATTTTTTGAGGAAGAAATTGCTAATTTGATGATTAACTCATGAGAGGATAATTATGAATTTTATTGATTTACTTAATGGATGATAATTAGCTCATATTAATTAAATAATAAAGAATTATTTAATTAAATAATAATAATTATAATTAATGATAATTACTAATAATGATACTAATTGATGTCATTCATGCATAATGTGATGGTTAAATCCTGGCATTATTGTTGTGGCCACCAAAGTTCAAACCCCCACAAGGCCATTGTGATCACCGGCATTGTGCCCTCGTTGATCCATTGTGCTCATGAATTTGCACCTTTGTGTTGATGTTGTTGGCATTCATAGTGCTCCAAACCCTCTGTAATATCCACCCCAAATTTTTGATTTTGCAATTGTTAGTGTTAGCAAAATAACAATGATAAGCAACTGAAATAAACTACCTTCCACTTTCTGATCACCCAGATCTGTGTGTGCGCAAGGTGAGAACATACGGTGGTAAGGCTTACATTGCAAAGCTACTAAAATGAACCACTTGTTCAGTGGGGTGAGTAGTAATCCTTCCACTTATGCAATGGGTACAAACATGAAAGAACAACTCTTCCACTTATCTAGGAGTAAGTCCAAACCACTTATTCAAAGGATAAAAACATCACCACTTGTTCAGTGAGAGAAAGAACAACACAACTTATTCAGTGGGAGAAATAAGATGCCACTTATTTAGTGGGGTTAGCATCAAATCCAACAAAGAGAAAAATCACTAAATGGTACTACCAAATCAGTGTTACAATAGAATGCTCAGTACAATGATAATAGCAATGACAACCCAGCTGCTAATGAGATAGAAATATGATAGCAACACCCCATATACATTCAACCCAACTAAAATAAGATCCCCAAGTGAAACAACATCGATATACCTGAGTATGATAGCAAGTAAAGGACTGAACTACCTCAGGAAATAAGTTGCAGCAGGTCTGCAGCACTCAGAAATCACTGTGTACAGGTCTGAAACACTCCCAAACAACAAGCTACAGATTGGCACGCCACCCAAGAAAGTCATCAACTCACCATAGGACATTCCCAAACTGATTGCAAGGTTAAAGGATGATCAAGGCGCCATCAAATCAGTCTGAAAAACAAGGAAAGAGGGCAGAAATCTTCACAACACCTAAGCACATGAAACCCCAAATTGTACGGCTGGCTAAGAGGGGCAATCAGCTCCTGGAAATTCAAATCTCCATAAAAAATCTGCAACCTTGCACGAAGGGTCACCCAAGTCTGCCAAAAAGGATAAAGCAATACCCACAAAATGTTTTGCAATCCTCCAACCAGCACAAGCCAAACTGATGGTATGGCCAAGGCATGAAATGTGTCAGAACCCTGGTGGTTCTCAAATTCCAAACCCTAACTGATGTCTGAGGTTTTTTTGCAAGTTTATGATTTTTGTATTTTTTTGTGTTTTCAGGCAAAATTGTAAAGCTGCGATTTTCTATAATAATTGCAAATAAATTCATAAAAATCACATGTGCAGTGTATTACATGAAAAATGCTCAGAATGTCAAGGCGTACCATTTATTTCAATGTCCAGAGCATTTACAAGACAAATAGCAATATAATGATGAAAATACAAATTTATTATTGAAACCTGGTTTCTCTTTAATGGCGGCTGTAGCTGCATTAATTGCTTGAAGTCAAAGGTACGGCTGAAAGAAGTAGATGAATCTCCAGCTCAAAATTCAATGCCAAACCTCCAGTAACCCCTGCGCACTGATGCCAATCAACTGAAACTCAAGAATGGAGACATCCTTTTTCTGTGAAGAATTGTACGACCTGCTGGTACAACAGGTACGGCCTGCTACAGCAATGAATGATGAAGTACGGCTAAAAGAAAGATGGCTCTCTGGTTCCCTAAGATTCACTGCTGAGTCACCAGAACCCTGGGCGCACCCAAGCTAACTGTCAGAGACTGAAGGAGAGAAATGTATCCCTCTGAAAGAGTTGTACGGCCTGAAAAGTACAGAAGGAGTACGGCCTGTCTGCTGCAGCAAGTAAAATGGTACGGCCTTCAAGAATATTTGCCAGATCTCCGAATAATATCTTCTAATGAAGTCGCCTCTGTTGCTAGATGGTTTCCTCTGTGAACCTTTGAATAAATAACTGGTTAAGCTCAGTCTGTGACTTCTGGATGAAATCACCAAGTGCCAGCTTCAACTGATATTTCACAGCCTCAGTCTGCCTGATCTCTGAAGAGTTTTCGTTCTCCAGAAACGATGGTCTGCCAGAAACCCTAAGGTTTGCAAACTCCAATGCTCAGAGCAAAAGACAAATTAGAATATCATATCATAATGGTTCGATTTGTCCTTTCAGAAAATATATACTCCCCCTTTGAGAAATTCGACCCAAGCTCTTTTAATTAATCATTTAAATAAAATTCATTTATTTCACCTCAATACTTAGGAGAAATATTTTAATAATTAAATGGCGCTCTTTAAATGAATAATAAATATTCATTAAGTCAATATTTCATTACTCACTATAAAGTATAATAAATACTTTATAACTCCGCCAATTTAATTAAATATTTAAATATTTCAATAAAGTGGACTTTAATATAAAGTCAAATACAAATATTTAATAACCTTACACTTATTCGCCAAATCAACCAACTTAATTAGGCCTAATTCGAAGCCGACAATCGCGCTGTGCCCCGCTCAAATAGTGCTCTTCCCTACCACCAACCCAAAAGTTCAAAAAGCTCTTCTAAGATGCCCGCTGGCGTCTAACCCGACACAAATAAAGAACCGAGCTACTAAACACTGGATAATCGCCACCGAAGATCCTTCAGACACTTCGTCACTTACCAGGATCGAATTATAGGCTAACCTCGGCGCGTTGTCACTAAACGGACATGATACCCCTCAAATTCGTGCTTTGTCCTCGGGCACTTCGCGAAATACGGTAAATTTCAGATCAGCACCACCTGGATCCCATGGATAGTTCCGGACAATGTTCCTGCTGGCCACAACAGACTCCTGTAACTCCCACAACTGATCAGCAAGAAAAGAGTACCATTCCCCATTAACCTCAGTGCGGTCCGGCATAGGATCAAGAAACTCAGAAGGAGGCAAGTCAAACTGCAAGCAACGCTTACCCCCTAAAACTGCACGAGATATACTATCATCCAAAATATCAAGCACGTGCATACCACCACTGTGCACCTGAAACAAATCGTGTACATGCGGATTAATCATGAAGCTATATGCACTCTGCACCATGTACACACTGTGATACTCCTCCGTGAGCTGAGTCTGAAATCCCAGTGCACTAGTAGGATCCCAAACGCTATCATCACTCCGCTCAAGACCAGGATCAGGTGTACTCATATCAAACTCAAAGAGCGGATTGTCGTATGTAGATATAACATCTGTCTCAAACAATGGATTGGTCACAAACGGAACCAAACCACTAGGCTGATCCCAAACGACTGCCTCAGAACCCCCAGGGTACTGAGCATAACCATGCCTGGTCTGCGCAAAATCCTGCTCTACCTTCTCGCTCTTCCCACTAATGAGAGAGATAGAACGAAGGCTGCCATCTGTAATCCCCCTCAACACATATTTCTTGCCCTGTACCTCAAATCTCATCTCCATTTTAGGCAAGTTGAGGGTGAACACACTGATGTCCTGAAGCCATCTCATACCCAATACTAAATCCATCCCCCCCAGGTTGACTACATAGAAGTCTGCCTGCAACTCATAATCATTCAGCATGAGAGTGAGATTACAAATCCGTCGAGTGCAAGTGAGTGTATATCCATCTGCCACCCGAACTCTGAATCCAGCGAAATCCTCTGTCTGGAGTCTACATCTGTTGACGAAGCTCTCATCAATGAAATTGTGTGTGGCTCCAGTGTCGAGCATGGCAATACATCGCTGTCCTTCCACTAATCCCCTAAACCTGAATGAGTCATCCCGTACACTAGTAGATAATACCAACGGGGATAAGTTGGCATCGGGCCCAAACTCCATAGAGGCATTCCCGGCCTCTGCATGTTCTGAAACAACCTGCTGGTCTGAATCATCAGACTCGTCATCATCATAGTAAACCCACATGGCACGGTTGGCTCTGCCCTTCGGTCTCAAAGGACAATCGTGCTCCTTGCTGTAGGGTGCTTTGCACCAATAACAAAGTTGTTTCTTCCTGCATTCCTCCCGAGTTGCATCATCAATTCTTGCAACTGGTTTCCTTTTAGGCTCTGCAACTGGTGTATGACTCTCCTCAATAGGCAAGTTATTTGTTTTAGGCGGAAATTGTTTCTTCGGAGCAGCAAGCTCCATACTCCTTGCCTTTCGCATCGCCTCCTGAAGTGTAGTCGGATCAAACGCCTTGACCCAACCTCTCATGGGTTCTGTCAAACCCTCAACGAATAGTATGATAAGTCTCCTCTCCGAAATCCCTGTCACCATGACGGCCACTCTCTGAAACTCGCCAATGTATGAGTCCAACTACCTGTCTGTCTGAGCTGAGCCAACTCTCTGAAATACAATTCCGGATCCTTCTTATCAAACCTCTCTATCAGTCTGCTCGTGAACTCCTGATAGGTATTAACCGCATGATGGCCTAACGTGTACATGCCGTGGTGCCACCAATCATGCGCTACTCCGTCCAAATGTAAAGTGGCAAATTTAATTGCCTCATCCTCCTGCATAGGTCTAAGTGACAGATAGTTGTCCAATTTCTGGACCCATGACCTAGCTGATGTCTTCTCTGACCCATCAAAATACGGCAGTGTAATCTTGCTCACAGCATACTGTAAATCTCTATTCACCTGTGGCTGCTGCTGCTGATGCTGTGGGGGTCTACGATCGAATCTACCTCCTCCTCTGGGTTTATAGACATCTATAAACTCATGAAACGTGAGTGCCTGCCGGATCTCAGGCGCTAAAGACATGTACTCGCCATGAAATCTCGTCAAGTCTGCCACCGACATGCCGTTCTGTGGCTGGAAGTCCTGATGATGCACCTGATGCTCTGCCCCTGGAGTCTGTGGTGGAGTATCTCTGGGTAAGAAAGTAGGCTGACCTGGCCTACGCTCCTGATAGATCGGTAACGGCTGCCTAGGAGCTGATGCCAATGGCTGATCCACTGGAGTGGTCCCGCTCGTCTGTCCAATCTGTATGAAATGAGGCTGTGTGGGCGTACACTGCCTAATAGTACCCATCAACTGCGACATCATATCCATCATGTTGTCGTGTCTCCGTCTAAACTCCTCATCAGTAATGTCACCCTCTGCATGTGCCTTCCCTGGATCTCTACGGCCTCTCAGAGGGAATCTCACCATCCGCCATTAGGTTGCAATGTTCTCACTACTGCTCGAACCGGATCTGCGGGAATCCCTAATACCCCTGAATGTCTGACCCTCGGAATAGGTGGACTGTCCTACCTTCGCTTTGCCTCGTCCCTACGCCTCTCATATACTGAATAGGTTCTCGGCTCATGAAAAGGCAAGCAAAAGCACTCCGAATACTGAAAAAGCACTGAAAAAGCACTGAAAAGGCACTGAAAAAGCACAGGATGGCAGGAGATCTGTGTAACCTGTCAGAACTGGTGGTTCTCAAATTCCAAACCCTAACTGATGTCTGAGGTTTTTTTGCAAGTTTATGATTTTTGTATTTTTTTGTGTTTTCAGGCAAAATTGTAAAGCTGCGATTTTCTATAATAATTGCAAATAAATTCATAAAAATCACATGTGCAGTGTATTACATGAAAAATGCTCAGAATGTCAAGGCGTACCATTTATTTCAATGTCCAGAGCATTTACAAGACAAATAGCAATATAATGATGAAAATACAAATTTATTATTGAAACCTGGTTTCTCTTTAATGGCGGCTGTAGCTGCATTAATTGCTTGAAGTCAAAGGTACGGCTGAAAGAAGTAGATGAATCTCCAGCTCAAAATTCAATGCCAAACCTCCAGTAACCCCTGCGCACTGATGCCAATCAACTGAAACTCAAGAATGGAGACATCCTTTTTCTGTGAAGAATTGTACGACCTGCTGGTACAACAGGTACGGCCTGCTACAGCAATGAATGATGAAGTACGGCTAAAAGAAAGATGGCTCTCTGGTTCCCTAAGATTCACTGCTGAGTCACCAGAACCCTGGGCGCACCCAAGCTAACTGTCAGAGACTGAAGGAGAGAAATGTATCCCTCTGAAAGAGTTGTACGGCCTGAAAAGTACAGAAGGAGTACGGCCTGTCTGCTGCAGCAAGTAAAATGGTACGGCCTTCAAGAATATTTGCCAGATCTCCGAATAATATCTTCTAATGAAGTCGCCTCTGTTGCTAGATGGTTTCCTCTGTGAACCTTTGAATAAATAACTGGTTAAGCTCAGTCTGTGACTTCTGGATGAAATCACCAAGTGCCAGCTTCAACTGATATTTCACAGCCTCAGTCTGCCTGATCCCTGAAGAGTTTTCGTTCTCCAGAAACGATGGTCTGCCAGAAACCCTAAGGTTTGCAAACTCCAATGCTCAGAGCAAAAGACAAATTAGAATATCATATCATGATGGTTCGATTTGTCCTTTCAGAAAATATATACTCCCCCTTTGAGAAATTCGACCCAAGCTCTTTTAATTAATCATTTAAATAAAATTCATTTATTTCACCTCAATACTTAGGAGAAATATTTTAATAATTAAATGGCGCCTCTTTTAAATGAATAATAAATATTCATTAAGTCAATATTTAATACTTAATTATAAAGTATAATAAATACTTTATAACTGGCCAATTTAATTAAATATTTAAATATTTCAATAAAGTGACTTTAATATAAAGTCAAATTATTAAATATTTAATAACTCATTAAATACTCCTTATTTCTCCGTCAAATCAACCAACTGCTGAATTAGGTCGAATCTGAGCTGAATAACTGCGCCAGGTGCCCTGCCCGAAATAGCAGCTTCCGCCTGACCTAACTTTCTAAAAATAGAAAGTTCCTGAAAAAGCTCTCTGGAAGATTCTGCGAAGGCCCAACCTGACACAACAGCAAACTGGAGCTACCAAACACTGGATAACTGCCACCGAAGATCCTCTGCACACCCTGTCAGCCTACGAGGATCGAAATTATAGGCTAACTCCTCGACAAACAGTGTCAGCTAAAACGGGGACATGACAAAATGGTACGGCCAGCAAACATAGAACTCAGAAAATCCACTCCAAAATACTCCAAATCTCTGCAAATCAGATATCACACCAAAATATATCTACTAGAAAACATTAAAACAATCCATAACTAAAATCAAACTGGAAATCTTCACCCTAAGCTCCAATGGTGACTCTTGCACTGAAGCCACATCAACGTCCAGCTAAGAAGTATCTCTCAACTCCGAAACTAGAGCAACCTTGAGGGTTTTTGTCCTCAAAGCCCAAAAGATTCAATCCACATTTTAATAGCACTTTGTTATCTTCATTCAACATGACCCATATGAGAAAACAAGGTGAGCTTATATAGAAATCAGGGCTCACAAATTCAAATGCCTTTTCCTTCCAAAAGGGACGCCCATCTCCCAAAAAAGAATATTTTATTTTATTTTATTTTCTTTTAACCCTCATCTAGGTGTCCACCTTAAGAAATGAAAGTGTTCTTTTAAAAACAACTTAAGTGACCTCTTCCTAGGCGTTGAGCACAAGGGGGGTCACAATTGAACTTTAACTTAAGTCATAAAATCACCTTTTTGAAGACTTAAGTAATGGGCGAATAAATATTATCCGAAAACACCTGAACTCACCACAGCTGAAACTGCCAACCACTGCACTGAAATGTTGGAGGAAAGGGGCCAAGACCATACGCCCAAAATAGCACTTACTAAAAATAGCAAATTGCTAAAAATATAAGTGAGTCAAATCTCCAAATTGGCTCAAACTAAGAGACACTGGAACTTACTAAAAATAGCCACTGCTAAAAATAGCCATACTACTGACCAAGGCCTAGAAAAAACTGAGAAAAACCCACAAAAGCTCTCTGGCAATAACAGTATACTCTTCGAAAAATGCTGATACGAATCGTCTAAGGATCATGGAATCCCCTTAGCTCCTCCATTTAGCCTACAAGACTTCAGAAATAGGCTAACAACCACTAAATAGATTAGGATTAAGAAGGGGACATTACACCCTAATTGGGCCACTGTGCTCGCAAGCTTTGTGCCCCTACTAGGCTACTTGGCTTGCAGGTTTGGACTATTCACATTAAAGTTGTGCAATGATAATAATGAAGAATTATGATCATAATGTGAATAATAATGATCATCAATGATAATGATGAATAGAAAAATTATTTTAGTGTCTACAGAGAGTCCTTACCGCAAGAAGGCTGAAGTAAACAAGGATTGAAGACCATTTTTGATGATACATTTGTCAAGACCATGGATAAGATCATCAAGATAAGTATTCTTTAAGTTTTTTTACAATATTACAAGTTTTTGTAATATTATTTGTTGATTATAATTTATTTTTTAATTTTTGGTTTTACTTCAATATTATAACTTCCTTTTCATTCATTCTCTTGTTTTAGGTGTCAAAACCATTGGTTAGGGTTCTACAGTTGGCGGATGGAGACAAAAACCCCATGGGGTATCTATATAAGGCCATGGATAGGACCAAAGAAGCAATTCAAGATTTGTATGGGTCAAATAGAACCAAATATGAACCCATATGGCACATTATTGATCAAAAGTGGAACGGACTTCACCAACATATTTATGTTGCTACCTACTATTTGAACACCAAGTTTTTCTTCTCCCCTTCATTTAGAGCAGATGTAGAGGTTATGTTTGGCCTCAACATGTGTATTGAGAGGTTAATCCCTAATGACAACCTTTGAGATTTCATACACAATGAGTTACAAAGTTATAAGAGGGCCGAGTGGGCATTGCTTTCTTCAAATTCATGCATTCGTAGGAGAAACACTATGCAGCCAAATAAGAATAAACATGTTCAATTTTAGTTTCGAATTTATTTTGACTTTTAACTTTTAAGTTTACTAAAATTCTTAATATCTTACAAAGTTATAAATCTCATGTGTGCAGATTTGTGGTGGGAAGATTTTGGTGCCACGACACCTAATCTTCAAGAGCTTGCAATCCACATTCTATCCCAGCCCTATAGTGCTTCTAGTTGTGAATGCAACTAAAGTGTTTTTTAGAACATTCACACAAAAATGAGCAACAAACTGACTAAAAAATGCTTGAATGACCTTATGTTACATCCTTTCACTACATAAAAAGTAGGTACAAGGGCAGCACACACATCACACACTTGACCTCAATGGCACCAATCCATTTTCAATGTGGGTTGTTGAGCCTAAGGATGTGAATCCATTGTTAAACACCAATCAAATCACTGATTTCGAGAGAGATGAAGCCAAATGGCAAGCAAATGTGGCAACATATGAGGCTTCATAAGGTGAGTTTGGGAAGTCATAAAGGGCGGGTTTACAACATACACAGCTTCATCCTATGCCTGAAGCTCCTATTAAGGCTCTTATTGAGTATACCACAGCTATACCATCCACTTCCACAATGCCCACGTAATGGCAACAAACTTTTTTGAAGGTTTAGTCATAGGAAGAAATTTATGACTATAGTTTTGTTCTTATTGAAACTACAACTTTATATGCTTCTATGATGCCCACACAACGGAAACAAACTTTTATGAGTTGATATTGAAACTGGAATTGTATATGTATTGAAACTTTGAACTCATTTTTTGGTCTATGAAGTGTCATGAACTTTAATTTTGATCTACGTAGGAAATCCATAATATGGTTTATAAAATCAATAATACGCATGTTTTTAAAACATATTTTATTAATATGTGTTTAATGTTCAATAAACTTACCGAGTATCCCCGATTTTTTGTCAAGACTTGAGATTTTGAAAAAATTGGATCTTCCAAGTAATTGTCGAGTTCAATTTTTTAAACTATGGTTTGAATACTCATAGATGAAGACTTGGCATCTAGAACACGATCATATTAAAGATGATCCATGATAGTGGGGCCACAATTTGATAGTAGGGCCACACTCAAGGATCATCTTCAACAAGCCCGGGAAAAGTAGGAGCTTTGTGCCATCATCCACATCGAAGAAAGGAAGTTGTGAAATAGGAGTATCACAAAGCACTCAGTGCATTGGATGAACCTCCCTGCAAAGGGTGTTACATGGGAAGACATGGAGATATTTGAGCATCCTGATTTGCAATTGCTTGAGGACAAACAATTTTGGAAAGGGCGTACTGTCATGTCCCCTTCTCAAAAATAAAGAATTGGATTGAAGATCCATAGCCTATCTCTGTTTCTTGTAGGCTAAAGAAGATGATAAGGGAAATATAGTATAGTATGGGGAACAATCATTATTTATAAGGACGATTTAAGCGTTGCTTTTAAAGACTATCTAGATGAGACATGATGAGGCTTATGTATTTATTTTAAAAGTACTTTTTGTATAATCACTTAGAAGGAAAAATGAAATAATAATGGGCCCGAATGAGGACGCCTATAAAGGAAAAGCAAGCACTCAAGGCAAAGGATCCATTATCAACATTTCAAACTCCTATTTTCAAATTATAGCTCTTAGAATGGAAACCCTTGTTTGGCAATTTTTGGATGATGAAACCCCTCTTGGAAATCAATTCAATTTGAGGACGAAAACCATCAAGTTTAGTGGAGCAAATTACACCAGCTGAATGCAATTCTATTTGTGAACAAATGGTGAAATTTGCAAGGGTTTGAAGTATTATGTTGTTGTGCCAATCTGAAACCCTGTTATATTCCAGCAACAAGCCTTTGTAAGGTGATTTTTACATTTATATCTGCTACGCCACTACATGTTGTAACCATCATTGTATGGTCAGCTTTTATACTGTATACTCGTATTAAATTCTGATTTTTCCAGTTCTGTTATCTGGTAATTCTGTTGTTTGCAATTTTATATATAGTAAATGCTATAGGATTATGAATAGGGCGATCTGAAATAATAGACTGCATTTTACATATGTTGCAGTTGTGACAAATTGAAATAGTAAATTAGACTGTTTTTTATACATGTTGCAACTGTTTATGAAGGTAGTGATTATAAATTAGATTGCATTATATATAAGCGTGGCAAGTTGTTTACTAATGTGGCAATCTGAAATTGTAAGTTAGATCAGAGTTATTGATGTTGTGATTGATCCATTCGCTGTCCAAGGGTTTAACAATATCACTTGTGCTTTCCGCTATTATAACTACAAGATTATTCATAAATTCTGGCATTTATACACTGACGTTCCATTTGCATCATTAATTATTAGTGTAAAATACTGTAGGTTTACCATTGATTCTGCATTTCCCATTTTAGCATTAGCATAGAGATTGGTCTAATTACTTTCAATTTTCATTTCAAGTTTGGCATTACTTTCAGCATTATTTTTAGGGTTTTATATTCAGTATCAGCTAACATACAGTCTGAAATAAACATATTATTGTTTGATATTAGCAACGGGTTCTGAATTTCATAGATTAGTATTTATTGCAAGTTTTCTATAAATCAGAAAATACAAAAAAATCATATATTTCCTAAAATTCCTAAAAAGGGACCTTACACCTTCAGTGAGGAGCCCTTGCATCTTCCTGGTTGCATGGGTTAGGCTTAGAGGGTAAACCATATCAAAAAGAAAAGGTGCCAAATAGTAAAATCAAAAGCAGACGAAAAAGTGCCAAAAAGAAAAAAAAAAAGAAAAAGAAACTTTGTGGCCCTACTGCCCCTACTATCTAGATGGCACCAATCCATGCATTCCTTATAAATCACAATCATTGTAGGCAGATTTCCATTGTTTGAGCTCTCCCACTTCAACGTTTGACCTATTAACTATCTTCAATCTAAGTCTAGGGTTAGTTGAGGATATCTTTCCCTTTTATTAGATTTTCCATGGACTGATTCCTACTCATCATTTCATTCCTACCGCTTTTCCCATTCCATGATCACTTGTCTTCATTTATCTTCAAAGTCCATGAATATTTGCTAACTCATTCCCTGAGCAATATGTGGAAAACCCCACATTAGTCTTGATAGATTTCACAATCCTTGCTACAGACCATATTTCTCTTGTTGCTTCCATATTAATCTTAGCTATCACATCATTGTAAAATGACTCAAAAAGCTTGCAATTTAGTCAAATCTCTCTACAATCTTAGCACATTACTTGATCTACAAACCACCACTTGGTTCCTAGTCCTCACTAGCTTTCCTATCATCATACACATCCATCACATCATGTTTTCCCTATTGTCAATCTTCATTACTATTTTTTGTACTCTCTTTCCACCCTTCCCTCAAGGGCATCATCATATCATATTTAGTTGGGGATATGTTCTCTCGTCTCCCTTTCTAACCTATACCTATACACTATTATTCTCTTATCTCACATACAATGACATTGGATTTTAACTAACCTTATCTATCTTCACTAATCATAAAATCTTATCTTCTATTACTATATCACACTTGCCCTATCATTGGGGGCACCTTATCTTCATCTTTCAGTCTTGGGAGCATATTCTCCCCTTCCCTCAAACCATACTATCATTATCAATTTGATCACTTATTCTCAATTCTTGACACTCATCACATATTTCGAGTACTCACCCTCCCTTGGAGACGTCTCTTCCTATCGTTGGGGGTATCATTCATATGCTCCCCTCTTTCCTCTAATATCATGATACCACGTATACATTGGCATTATTCATCTCTCCCCTTTACCTATTACATTAAATTGATTGGCTCTATTCTTTCACAAGTTAATTTAAGGAAGAGCATATCTTACTGATACAGGAGCATCCTTGGTTCTTGGCAATCTTGCATCAACCAAAAATATTTTCATTTCAGTTTTGTTCTTGTTCAATTCAAGTTGGCAGATTCAGTGTTTCATCATATTTGCTCACCAGACCCTGTGGATCTATGTTTTCATCATGGACATGTTCATTTTCCTTATTCCAAGATTTCAGATCGATTGGATCTTTATCCTCAAGTTATCGCTTCCGGATTAAGTGGCAGTTTCTTGAACCGGCACCGGAATAGTTTCAAGCCTAACGGTTAGTTTGATCTCTTGTGGATCCTTCCCGTAACTTGTGGATCCTCACAATGTGTTTCGAATTGTTCCGTGGAGTGTCCCCGACCTTAATTTAGGTCCACACTTCATCCTATGCACCTGTCGAGGATAAATTCAAATTTGAGGCCGACCTATTTCATGCACACGTTACATTTTCCTTCATCGAAGATTGTAATGATCTTTGGCCGATGCGGAAGATTCTAGATCTATGGATATGATATAAAGCATTGTAACAATCATTAGGAGGGTAGAAGTTGATTAAGCAGATTAATGTAGATTGGATATGTAATATTTTAGCTTGAATTAAGGAGCATATAGGATATTGCATTATGAGCATGTTGTATTAGGCTTGTGAGCCAAATCTGTAAAGCCAAATGTTGTCGGCCGATTGTAATCGAAATTTCTGATAATATGAATATTTGAATCTGCATTTTCCTCCATATTATGTGTTGCTTATGTTGTGTAACTCTTGTTGCACGGTCCGAACTGTTCTCTTTGAGGATTCTCCTACCGTGGCTGCACCAGATTGGTATTAGAGTGAAATTCGTTCCGTGAGAAATTGTCAGAGTTTGCGGAGTCCTGTTGAAGATTTGTTGTGGGGTGCCAGACTGAGGATCTGACCTGCAGCTGCAGAGGACTTGTGTAAAGATGGCGGGAAGAAGAAATGGTAGAGGAAATGGAGCGCGTGGAAATGCAGACCCAACTATGATGGAAATGGTGAGAGGAATTGTTGCTAGATTGGAAGCAGTCAAAACGGCCTAGAGGAGAGGTCGACCAGTTGATGATGTGAGTGATGTGGAGGTAGAAGAACAGGAAGAAAGGGAAAGATTAAATCAACCTGGCCTGGATCAGGGAGAAGAGAGGTTCATAAGAGCCCTAACCAGAATAAACACTAAACCACATTTCAATCCACCGGATTATAGTGATAAGTTGGATTCAGATGAATTGTTTGATTGGATAACGGAGATGGAGAAGTATTTTGATTTTGAAGGTACCGCCGAAGACAAGAAGGTGAAATTTGCTTGTACAAAGTTGAAAGGACATGCATCCCTTTGGTGGCAACATTTGCAAACAAATAGGAAAAGAAGAGGAAAGGAGAAGATAAAATCATGGGATCGGATGGTGAATAAGTTAAAGACGAAGTTTATGCCTGCAGATTATCAAATCAGCTTGTTCCGGAAGTTGTAGAATTTGAAGCAGAAGGAATTAAGTCTGACAAAGTATACTGAGGAGTTCTACAAGTTGAATATCAGATCCGGACATTAAGAGGATGAGATCGAACAAGTAGCCAGATACGTGAATGGCTTGAGGTTGTCTATACAGGATGAGATCAGTTTGAACAAATTGCTGAGTGTGGAGGAGGCATATCAATGTGCCCTAAAAGCAGAAGAGAAGTTGAATAAAAGACATAAGCAGAGACAGAGAGGAAGAGGTGGAAGATTTCAAGGAGGAAGAACTTTTTACTGGAGGAGGAAGAGGATCTTTTGCAGATCAGAATAAAGATAAGGAAGTCAATAAGAATGAAAATTTGTACCATAGAGATGATGGAAACTCTTACAGGAGAGGAGGATATGGTGGTTACCGGAATGAGGGTTATAGAAAAGATGATAGAGGATAGGAGAAAAGAGTATTCAAGGGAACTTGTTTTACGTGTGGTGGAGGACATAAAGCATTTGAATGTAATCAGGGAGAGACAAGCAGAAAGACAAAGAACAGTAGGAGAACAACCTTTGCTAAGAAAGATCATGCCGGATAAACTAATAAACTGGAAGATGGAGAAGTGTTGGTGAACAGAAGAGTATTGTCTCAAAGTGAGGTGGAGCAGGAACCGTTGCAGAGAAAGAATTTGTTCCGAACCAGATGCAAGGTAGCTAGTAAATGTTGCAGAGTAATTATTGACAGTGGAAGCTCAGAGAACTTGGTTTCTAAATAAATGGTGACCAAATTGAAGCTAGAAAGATTGAAACACCTGAAGCCCTATCAGATAGCATGGATTCAAGATGAGCATAAGATACTGGTAAGTGCACAATGTTTGGTGAAATTGAAGATAGGAAAATATCAGGATGAAGTTTTGTGTGATATCATGCCTATGGATGTATGCCATGTTTTGTTGGGAAGGCCTTGGAAATATGATAGATAGGCTATTCGTGATGGAAAGAACACATATACCATTGTTGCTAATGGGATGAAGCAGACTTTGTTGCCATTGGAGGATGTTCCTACAGTTGAGGTTTGTACGAATGCTAGAGTTTGTTTGGTTGATGGAAGGAGATTTTTGGATGGACTGAGACATGAGAACATGTGCTATGCCTTGGTTCCTAAGAAGGCTGAAGACTTGAAGCGTGTAGAAGAACAATCGGAGGAGATAAAGGAGTTGCTAACAGAATATGAAGAGATCATTTCAAATAATGTACCTAATGGATTGCCACCTGTGAGGAGTATTAGTCATTGCATGGATCTGATTCCTAGACCTAGTTTGCCTAATAAAGCAGCACACTTGATGACATCGGCAGAGAATGAAGAGTTGAATAGACAAGTGCAAGAGTTGTTGAGGAAGGGTTTGATCAGAGAAAGCTTAAGTCCTTGTGCAGTACCTTTTGTGCTAGCACCTAAGAAGGATGGAGAATGGAGGATGTGTACAGACTCTAGAGCCATAAACAAAATCACAGTGAAGTATAGATTTCCTTTGCCCCAAATGGATGACATTATGGATTGTTTGAGTGGAGCTAAATACTTTACAAAGATAGATTTGAAGAGTGGATATCATCAGATTAGAATCAGAGAAGGGGATGAGTGGAAGACAGCATTCAAGACAAATGAAGGATTGTATAAGTGGTTAGTGATGCCTTTTGGACTAACAAATGCACCGAGTACTTTCATGAGGCTGATGAATGAGGTATTGAAGAAATTCTTGGGTAAGTTTGTGATTGTCTATTTGGATGACATCTTGATTTTCAGGAAGACTAGAGAAGAGCATTTGTTACATATAAGACAAGTTTTGCAAAGGTTGAGAGAAGAGCAGTTGTTGATAAACATTAAGAAGTGTAGTTACCTGAAGGAAGAATTGGTATATCTGGGATTTGTGATATCTGTGGATGGATTGAAGATGGATCCTAAGAAGGTAAGAGCAATTGTTGAATGGCCTACACTGGAAAGCATTGGAGAGGTGAGATCATTTCATGGATTGGCTAGTTTCTATTGGAAGTTCATTAGGCATTTCAGTTCTATTTGCAGTCCTATGATAGAAACAATGAGAGGAGATAAGAAGGATTTTAGGTGGACATCTAGAGCAGATCGGAGTTTTGAGTTGTTGAAACAGAAGGTGACTAAGCAGCCTATGTTGGCTTTACCAGACTTTAATAAGGTGCTTCAGGTAGACTGTGATGCAAGTGGAAATGCAATTGGAGCAGTATTAAGTCAAGAAGGAAGACCAGTAGCTTATTTCAATAAGAAATTGAATTATGCTAGAAGGTATTCAGTGTATGACCAGGAGTTTTATGCCATAGTTCAAGCCTTGAAGAAGTGGAGACATTACTTGTTGCCTAAGGAGTTTGTGTTGTATACGGATCATCAAGCATTGCAGTATTTGAACAGTCAAGGTAAGTTGAATCAGAGACACATAAGATGGATGGAATTCTTGCAGAGCTATACTTTTGTTTTGAAACATAAGAGTGGAAAGTCAAATAGAGTTGTCAATGCCTTGAGTAGGAGAAGGAATTTACTAGCAGAGATGAGAGTGGAGGTATTAGGTTTTGATGAATTGAAGAACTTGTATGAGGAAGACCCAGATTTTGCAGAACCTTGGAGAGCTTGTAAAGAACCAGTCTTGGAGGATAGGAGTCAGTGGTTGGATTATTTCATTCAAGAGGATATGTTGTTCAGAGGGAATTAGTTGTGTATACCCCGGAGTTCAATGAGGGATAACTTAGTGAATGAAAAACATAGTGGAGGATTGTCAGGACACCTTGGAATTGATAAGACAATAGCATTGGTAAGTGAGAATTACTTTTGGCCACAGATTCATAGGGATGTTAGGGAATTTGTGTAGAGTTGCAAATTTTGTCAAGTTGCAAAAGGGAGTAATCAGAATGTTGGATTGTATAAGCCTTTGATAGTTCTAGAGAGACCTTGGGAGGATATCAGCATGGATTTCATACTTGGCTTGCCGAAGACACTGAGAGGTAATGATTCTATATTTGTGGCCGTGGATAGATTTTCTAAAATGTCACATTTCATACCTTGTAAGAAGACAATAGATGCAGTACATGTAGTAGACTTGTTTTTCAAGGAAGTGGTCAAATTGCATGGATTACCTAGGAGTATTGTATTAGACCGAGATACAAAGTTCGTTGGTTACTTTTGGAGGAGACTATGGAAGAAGTTAAATACAAATTTAAAGTTCAGTTCTACTTTTCACCCACAGACTGATGGACAGACAGAGGTAGTAAATAGGGGTTTGGGGAATTTGCTGAGATGTTTGGTTGGACAGAAGACCAAAAGTTGGGATTTAGTCCTTGCACAAGCAGAGTTTGCTTACAATAATTCAGTGAACAGGAGTACCGGAGAGACATCTTTTGAGATTGTTACTAGAGTTCATCATAGAGGTATATTAGAGTTGCTAGACATCAATAGGGAAGACAAAAGGAGTGCAGAAGCAGAAGAATTTGCAGAACATATGAGGAAAGTGCATACTCAAGTAAAGCAGCAATTGGAAGATATGAACCGGAAGTGTAAGGAATGAGCAGATGAAAAGAGGAGACATAAGGAGTTCAAAGTTGGAGAGGAAGTGATGGTGTATTTAAGGAAGGAAAGGTTTCCAGTTGGCACATACAATAAGCTCAAGATGAGGAAGTTTGGACCCTGTAAGATTTTGAAGAAATTTGATTCAGAAAATGCATATGAAGTAGAATTACCGAATGGCATGGGTATATCACCTACATTCAACATTGCAGATCTACATCAGTACCATGAAGCAGAATTCAGTGAAGATAGTAAAGCAAAATTGGAGAAACAGTTTCCTAAACAACAATCAAATGAGATAGAAGAGATTTTGGATATCAGAGATGGAATGAGAACGCGTGGAAGACAGTACAAAGAATATCTTGTGAAGTGGAAAGGCAAACCAATGGAAGATTCTTCTTGGATTTCCCAGGCTGAGGTAGACCGTATTGGTTTTCCTTTAGCCCCAGCAAAGTGAGGGACTCACTTTTCAATTAACCCCGAATGTCTAATGCAGGAACATCCTTGGTTCTTGGCAATCCTGCATCAACCAAAAATATTTTCATTTCAGTTTTGTTCCTATTCAATTCAAGTTGGAAAATTCAGTGTTTCATCATATTTGCTCACCAGACCCTGTGGATCTATGTTTTCATCGTGGACATGTTCATTTTCCTTATTCCAAGATTTTAGATTGATTGGATCCTTTTCCAGATTAAGTGGCAGTTTCTTGAACCAGCACTGGAATAGTTTTAAGCCTAACGGTTAGTTTGATCTCTTGTGGATCCTTCTCGTAACTTGTGGATCCTTCCCATAACTTGTGGATCCCCGCAATGTGTTTCGAATTGTTTCGTGGAGTGTCCCCGACCTTAATTTAGGTCCACACTTCATCTTATGCACCTGTCGAGGATAAATTCAAATTTGAGGCCGACCTATTTCATGCACACATTACATTTTCCTTCATCGGAGATTGTAATGATCTTTGGCCAACACGGAAGATTCTAGATCTGCGGATATGATATAAAGCATTGTAACGATCATTAGGAGGGTAGAAGTTGATTAAGCAGATTAATGTAGATTGGATATGTAAGATTTCAGCTCGAATTAAGGAGCATATATTGCATTTTGAGCATGTTGTATCAGGCCTGTGAGCCAAATCTGTAAGCCCAGATGTTGCTGGCCAATTGTAATTGAAATTTCTGATAATATGAATGTTTGAATCAACATTTGCCTCCATATTTTGTGTTGCTTTTGATGTGTAACTCTTGTTGTACAGTCCAGACTGTTCTCTTTGAGGATTCTCCTATCGTGGTTGCACCACTTACACATCATTTGTATCATATCAAAGCACCACCACTTAGACTTGACCTAGCCACTTTATCTAGTTCAAGTGGCAACCATATAGCCAACAACGCATTTTACTTTGTTTTTGGCCTTCTTGTGACCTTTTCACACATCGCCCCATTGCAAATGGGGACCCCCAGTAGTTGTTTTTCTAGGGTTTTGCCTTCGCACAACAATTTCATGAAATCATTGCTTTGAGCGTTCTGAGTCAGAGTTTTAAGTTATCACACGAGCCAATTGGAGAATTCAAGCCCGAAACAGTGCCTAAATGTCATGGAAGTGCTTAAAAGGTCCGAAAGATGAGGATCGCCTGTGCTTTGAGTCAATTCTGACACTTCCTATTTTTTAGGGATTTTTGTTTTTTTCATTTTTGGCATTTTTGGACCAATATGAGATCCTTATTTTTTAGGGATTTTGCTTTTTCTATTTTTAGAATGTCAACCCTGGTCATGGAGTCAACATTTCCATTTTTAGAATCAAAATTCAAGCCACCAGAGGTAAAATAAAGCAAAAATCAATGAAAAATCACGAAA
>VDFB02112220.1:0-21669 GCA_007258455.2 Sequoia sempervirens | reverse complement strand
GATCATCTCAAGGGTCATTTTGAAAAGCGCCCCTGAGCTACAGTTGCACTAGAAACGCAACGAAGAAGCTCAAGGATGTGAAAACTCTATTATAAGCTCATCTTCAGACGTCGACTGCCAGAGCTCTGGGACTCGAATGACTGCGTTTGATAGCTCGTCGGATAAGCAAACTAGTCACGAAGAGATTGACTGCATCATTCACCAGAAATACCAAGATCCAACACCCCTTTAAGAAGGGTGCCCTCAAGCTACAGGCGCGCTAAAAACTGGAAAAGGACAAGCTTCTGCAACCTGGAACTTTGGAATCTTCAACTTCTGTCGCCAATTGTCGGAGTTACGAGTCTCGGATAGCCTCGCAGGATAGCTCATCGGATAGGCAGACCAATTCTGAAGAGATTGACTGTAGTTATGAGCACTTATCACAGAATTTAGGCCTTCAAAAAGAAGGGCGTCCCTGGGCTACAGGTGCGCTTTCTTGCTTTTCTCTGAGAAATCTTCATAATTTAATCACTAAAAACTCCGTCTTGACCACTGAAATGATCATGCGAAAGCATAGTTGTTGTCGTGAAACGCTTCTTCATCATGAAATGCTCCATTCTAAGCCTCTGATGTAGGTTCTGATCAATGGATGGTACCTTTGACTGACAAACTGCTGACAAAACTCCATGCTTGATATTGCCCAAAAATTGTATTTTACATCATTTTAGCAAGATTTAGACTCTTTAAAACAAAATGCCTTGATGAAGCAAAAATTTTGGTTTTGGGTACAACACATCACAAAGCAGAATTGAGGATAGAGAAGTCAGATCTGTTTGAAGACAGTTACTCTACATTCATTATTTTCAATCAAGTCAAGGTTGGTGCCTTGCAAGTTAGGGGTTGGTGCTCCTTGTAGGTTGGTGCCTACTAAATCAGATTTAGGGGTTGGTGCCTGCAATCATTGTAAACTCATATAAATATAAAATACAATTTTTGGTGTCAACTTGTTCAGATTGATTCATTATTGCATAGTTGATATTGTGTCAGAGGTTAAAGTTGACAAAAGTTGAGAGGGTAAAAGTTTGTTAATATATTGATTCAACCCCCTCCCCTCTCAGTATATTTTTGTGCTCTTTAATTGGTATCAGAGACACACGTGTTGGGTTTGAATCCCCTCGGCTTGCTCTGAGGGGAGATTGTTGGCAAATGGTCAGCACTCCCCTCAGGATTCGTGAATGGACCTAACCGCCTCCCGTGGATCCGTTAACTCTGGCAGTTGTATCGGGCATTAACAAATCGATCTTTTGGTGCAACAACAACTGTGGGGCCAATAGGGTTCACACAAGCCAATGATAAGATGTATTCAGAGGAGCAAGCTTCAAAATTTCGCACACAATTCCTTGACTTTGCAAATCTTTGTGATCCAACATTGAGTAAACCACAAGCGAGGTTGGATAGAGCTATATTAGCTCAAACTGACCTATTGAATGGTGGACATGGAATGGGAGGGATACACTACAATTGAAGATGCTTGTCACTCGCCTCCTTGCACAGGGTGCTAGTTCCTCTCTTACAAAGACGAATTGGTCCACGTATGGCTTTATCCACTCCATCAATAGGAATAGACTTACCTCAGACGAGCTGAGAAGCTAGTGGCCGTGCATAGTGCTCTTTGACTTCAAAATCGTCAAACTCTAGAGTATCGGCAAACACTCCAGCTTTACGGTGGGATATTGATCCTGAAGACGTGGCCCAGGTTGATGAGGAGAAGACACCAGAGGGATTGGTTGGGATTCCGTTGGATGAGGTGGACCATCACAGTGGCAGTGAATCAGAGGAGGACTCTGATTTTGATGCAGTGTTGGGAGATGCAAATTAGGGGCAGCAGTGTACTTTGTTTTTTTGTATTTTGATTTTCATATCATAACTGAAAGTAAAACTATATGGCAGCAATGTAGCCTTTGGGCATTTTGTTATAAGTTTACAACTTGTACATTATTTTTTGATATCACATGCATATTGACAATGAATTCTGAATTCTGAATGCATATTGAGTATTGACAATTAACTCTAAACACAAATGTTATATGTTAAGGTTCTGTAATGTATATATGCATGCTTTATCCATGTTTTCATATGAATATTTAAAATTTCCCTATATGTTTTAAATTCTCCCTATATTTTATATAGCCATCCCCTTTTCCATCCCCAAAATTGGCTTGAAAAATAGGGGACTTGGGGACGCATCCCACCATCCCTGCTGCCCCCATCCCAGAAACTCGGGATAACACTGGTAACTTAGGCTTATTAGACAGATAACAGCGACCGAGAACAAAAGAGAGCCAAACAAAAGGAAGCTTAATCAGCGAGCAATAACAGCACTAAGTGCCAAGCTACTCACTGGGAATTTCCTGTATACTGACCAGAGCCTATGTCCGCCAAAGCTGCTACCTGGGTGACCACTGAACAAATGCCTGCTGGAGCTCATGGAGTCTGTAACCAGCTAGACCAGCAGAATTACGATAATGCAATGTCGATCAACACCTTGGAGACTAAAGAAAACTCAAACAGGTCTGATTGTTGAAATACCAAATCTTTGTGGTCTCTGTTTTTCTTATAATGCAGGGATTTCTAGAGATTGTTCATAATGTTGTTATAGTTTGGATGCTGTTTTCCTTCAGTACAAAATTCATGAACTGAGCTTCTGTCACTCTTCTTATTTACTCTTTAGGGGATGCTGTTATCGTAAATCTCCATTTTTATATTACTATATTTTAAAAAAAAAAAAATTGGAAGGAAGATAGAAGCTAAAATGAACTAAAGGGTACATAATGCATTCAAAAACATTTGACTACAAAATATTTTTAGTTACTAATTAAATGCACAGGATCATATGCCATCGAGAATGAAGGTCTAAAAAGTTTTAAATCTAACTTTTCAATCTAAAAGCATCTTATCCTAAAATTATACTCTTTTAGAACATCCTAGAAAGAAGCAACTTATGGAACTTCTATTTTAAGATAAATGCTCAAGCACTGGAATACTGTGCTAGAAATCAAATCATAAAAAGATAACATGAGCTGTATGTTAATTGACAGAATTATATCTCAAAGACTTTATCTGAAAAGGTTTCCAACTAATTCTAATTCATTTAAGAAAGATAAATCGTGTTTTAGTGAATACGTCTATGAAAAACCAACCAAGTAAAGTCAAATGAATTGCAAACAAACTAGAATAAAGTGACACATTGAATACAACTTGCCTTTGTTCTAGCACCACTGCATTTGTATGTTACTTATCATCCTTGCATGCATGATTTATAACTACTACAAAAAAACTAGAATAGAACAAACATTTTCATCCATATAACCACATTTTTAACACTTACTTGAGCACTGAGAAAGCGGAGAGCAGATATTTCTGCAAATGTAACCCCACCAATAAAAACAACCAAGACAAGCAAGCGCCGCCCATCTACAACTCCACTGTTAAAAAGAGATGTTTTGTCAATAAACGAATGAATAAATACTAATAGCCTCTAATCATTACATCTGTATATCAAATATGTATTATTGATGGCCAAGGTAGGTTGAACAATCAATATGATAGAAGAAAACAATGAAGATTTATGGTGGCATGCAAAGCTAATAATCCAAACTGGGAACAAATATTTCATATTTGGAAGCAAAACTATTTTTGAAATGCCATTCAAACTCTTTGGAAACAAGAGAAAGGATATAAAAATTGTCAGAAATATGTCTATATATATAACTATTATTCTACCAAAATATCAATGTTTTTTCAAGTTTTGGGAACAGGGAGTTTTGGAAATGAAAAGAAATTCTTAATTTTGGGGGTGCCAGTGGATGGATATAAAAATAATTTATAAAAGGTCATATTTGAATTTTTAAAATACAATATTAAATAACTTATGCAAACTAAAAGAAGCTCAAGTTTTATAAACGTAAACATTTTTATATATCTTCTAAAAATAAGAACATGAACCCATTCAAAATTATAAAGCTCTTGAGAACTTCTCTATATTTGAAAGGAAGTGACCAAAAATAATATTTTTTGCCTCGGTCCTTCACTTCTACAGTTTTTCACTTCAAAATCAAAACAAATCAGAGCACAGGAAACAAAAGAACTTACAAATCGGGTATTAAAAGAATTGTCGTGATTAGACAAGCAGGGCACACCTCAATTTTGCTGTTTTTAATTTTGTTCTGTAAGTACTTGATTGAGAATTTGAGAGTTGGGGGTTAAGACAAAGTTTACAATTTGTAATTGACTACATGAAACAAACTCCATCTTAATGTCTTATATTTGTTTCTATTTCTATGAACCAGATTTGGCATAAAAAACAATAATGATTCTTTTTCCCTATTTTCATGAATATTTTCAGTGTTTTTTAGTTTGCCAATTTTTCCCATTTAAAACCCAAGTAATTGAATTCTACTTATATTAAATATTTTTATCAGGATTTAACTACATAGTTTTTGTGTTAAACTCATTGACTCATATTTCATGAGTAGTGGTTCACACAAACCCATCCCTAATGAGAAATTAGAATGAATGGTTCACTTAGCACTCATTGCATCTAGGTGATGCTCAAAGAGGTGAAGCATCCAGACTTCACAGGAGATCATCCATCTCAGTACTACTCTTAACTCAAATGTGTGTTGCCATGGAGTTTCTCCCCCAAAATCAAGCCCACTTAGCTTGCTACCCTATTTGCAAAACCTTCAGCAAGTATTGTGCCTCATGAACCATTCATCAGACAGCCCCTTTAGCTTATCCATTGATAAGTAGGAGGTATTTTCCACAATATGCCAAATTATGATATTTATCTCAAGATTCAACTACATAGTTTTTGAATCGAACTCATTGATCCAAATTTCATTAGTGGTTCACACAACCCCCTCTCTCGTGAGAATGAATGGTCCACTTCTAAGAGGTCACACATCCCAATACTACTCCAACTCAAACATGCTTAACCATGGAGTTTTTCCCCCAAGATCAAGCCACTTAGCTTGCTATCCGATTTGCAAAACCTTAAACCAATGTTTTGCCTCATGAACCATTCATTATGGAGCCCCTTTAACTCATCCATTGATAAGTGGGAGGTATTTTCCCCAATTTGTTGAATTATGATATTTATATCAAGATTCAACTACATTAATTTTTAGTCAAACTCATTGACCTATATTTCATGAGTAGAAGATTCACACAAATCCATCTCTCATGAAAATAAATGATCCACATAGCACTCATTGCATCTAGGTGATGCTCCCAAGGGTAAAGTATTAAGACTCATTCCAACACTACTCCAACCCAAACACGCTTAACCATGGAGTTTTTTCTCCAAGATCAAGCCCACTTAGCCTGCTACCCCATTTGCAAAACCTTCAGCAAGTGGTGTGCCTCATGAACACTTTCAGTTTGCCATATCAATGCCATGTAAATGTAAAGCTACTATAGTTTTTACAGCTGATTCTAAATCATGGAAAAGTGAAGATATAAATTTGTGAAGTCTACAATGAGAACTGAAGTCAGCCGCTTGCAGTTGTGACCTGATATGAAGTGAATTATCCCGGTGATTTTTGTTAAATTTAGTGATCAGATTAAGTGCACAGAAAATTAATTCAAAATTTAGACACAAAGACACAGCAGATACCCTGGGAAAACCCTCCTCTTGAGGGAGAAAAACCCAGCAACAATATATCACTTATATATTGATATGTAAACACAAGAGTCTTCTTTACAAAGGCCGATATGAAGGCCAATAATAGGCACCACAAACTGATGCAAATACTACAACACAATGAAGTGAATCTCAATGATAATGCACAGCCTTCTATCAAGAATCAATCTGCACTTGAATACAGACTCGCACTTGAGGATATCAAACTTTTTGTGAATAACCGAACTGAGAATAATAGATGCTTTATAATGGACGAATCAATGAGTATATGTACAAATGAATAGGAGAGACGCATCCCTTCTAATTGTTCATGTCGGCCCCTATCCAAAAGTCGTGACTTTAAGAAATCGCGTCTCTTCATGGATGTCGGCCTCAATAAACAAATCACAACTCTTCATAACAAATGATGTCGGCCTTAATTAAATCGCACCTTCATAAGAAATCACGCCTCTTCAGTATTTGAATCAAGGTCGGCCTTGATAGAAGATCGAACCACTTCATTAAATCGCAATATATATAAATTAGATAGTCAAAGGCTATTATCTAATTTATTCAATATGTAAGGGAGATCGGCTGGAAGTATAGACCGACGCTGTACATGAACATCAACACTCCCTCTCAGCTAGGAAGAATACTTCCAGCTGCACAAGACATATCACCTCAACGTGATGTCTACCACAATGGCTACAACCAAATGTGGAAAGGAAGAATATCACCTCAACATGATATCAACCATAATCGCTACAACCATATATGGTATGTACAAGTGTCCATCACTTGCGTGATGTCACCTCAACATGACTTTTCACCATGGCTCTCCTAGAGGGTGAAACAAAAGTACAAAAATCATCACGGATTCTCTCACGTGATGCTGTCATGGAGTCACACACATGACATCCACCATAACTCTCTCAGAGGGTGGAATCAAGGGATTTCACCTCGAAATTCTCTCATAGAGAAGAACTCATTAATCAAGGGATTTCACCTCCAACTTCTCTCACAGAGAAGAACTCATTACAGGCTATCACTGATACTAAGTCTCTTTCTCAGTTAAGGCTGGATTCTCCACCATACTAAGCTTATCTCGAAAGTACACAAACTTTATCCTGGAGAGAGGCTTGGTGAGAATGTCTCGCTATCCGCCATCGCTACGATATATCTCAATCAGATAGTTTCCTCAATATCATATCTCTGATATAGTGGTATTTTATCTCAACATGCTTGGTTTTGTCATGAAACACAAGATTGACAGAAGGCTTCACACAACTCTGGTTATCACAATGAATGATAGTAGGCTCCATTGATTGTCCAAACAATCCTGCAAGGAGCTTACGAAGTCACACCGCTTCTCGAGCTGCCATACAAGCTGCAATATATTTTGCCTCTATTGTACTCACGTTATGAAGACTTTCGCTGCACTGTGAAATCATATAGCCATCCTAAATTGAAGCAACATCTAGAGGTACTCTTCCGGGACGGCGACAATATCCTCGCTTCCAATCGTAATCGCGAGATAACCATGCAACTCCAAGTCAAGATTCAAGAATATCTCAACCCATATCCAACTGTGCCATGCAAGTATCTCAGGATATGTTTCGCTGCAACAATATGTATCTGCCTTGGTTCACACATGAACTGACTGAGTGCACTCACTGCATAGAAAACATCTAGTCTAGTGTTAACTAGATACATCAATGATCCAATCACCGCTTGTATTTTGAAGGATCCACCCAAGTCCGAATCCAGGGCCGCAGATGAAATATTCCGAGCCAAATTTTTTCTTTTTCAAATTGCAGATTACAACATTACCAAGCAATGCACCCGTTAAGGTTAGATGAGAAACCCAAAACGTGCAAGGAAGTAACTCTAACCAGGATGGCACCGATGATGGTGAGCATTGGTCAGAGGATCTCAAATAAATTGCTTATGCTGGAAAGGGAACTCAACGCCAAGTATGTGCTACCCAATCCAAAGCGGAGTGAGGGGCGACCATATGACGGAGTGAATACAAAATAATGCTTGAAAGAAACAATGCTGGAAGAGGAAACTTCTCGACACCCAGAATGTGCTTGCTTATCCAGAATGGACAGTAGCGACCATAGGGCGGAGTTATCACTATTCTACTCTAAACTGAAGAGGAAAGATTATTACAAGAATGACAAAGCAATATCAAAACACTGGTCAGTACTACTGCCAGTTTACAAGATTATGACTGCCTGCAATGTCAAGATATTATATGCTTATCAAATGGAACATTCAGCAATGGACCTGCTACAATCTTAAGTAATTCACAAGGCCATTACAAATAGAAAATGCAGATTTCTGTATGCTGTTTCTGTCAGATCTGTACTTTAACAAGAATAACCAGCAAGTTACAAAACCAAGGTAATGTTCATAACTTGCTCAAGAATCAACCGATTAGCACGAAACCTAATGCAAAATGCTCTAATAATGATGGCGACCAAACTAAGACTCTGAAACAGATCCAAGATGTCACTAATAATTAATGCACAGTTTCCAATGCAAGCAAATGGTACGGCCCTGCTGAAAGAATCGATCTTCCTTTAAAAATTGAATACTCCTAAAATTCTAAGATCTGGAAGACATGGACGCCTAGGACAAACTTGTCTAATAATGCAATACCCAGAATGATATTTTTTGTCTTTTTTGAGATATGAATAAAACTTCGAATCTGCTGTATATAATAATGCAATAAGCTGAAACATGAATATGCCAATCTAACTAAGTTTACAATAATCTGAACATACAATGAATGAACTAAAGATGCACTCACACGTAAACTGAAATTCACCACTAGATGTTGTTTCTCAAACACGAAGTGATGCCCAATGGTTAGGAGGTCTTCATCCCTCGAAGTGATCCAGATTCAATCCGGCAGCATAACGGTGTATTTTCCAAGATGCCCAAAACTGATGCACAAGCCCTCTTTTTATAAGTTTCGTTTGACTTCACGAAACCCTAACATCTTCTTTTAGGTCAAATCCTTCATCTCCTCAAGAAGGCGTACTTTCTCTTCAAGGCATTAAGAATTGATATTTTAATTAAATATCATCTTTTTTGAAATAAGCGCCCCTCAAACCTTTGTTTTGACTTAGGAAATATTAAATCATTTCTCAATGAGGGCGCCACCCTCAAGGACCCACCTTTTAAACACAACATTAAGTTATTAAGTCTAGGCCCAAGGTCAACATTAAAATATAATATTTAAATGTGCCTTTTAATGAAATAACTTAGCTTATCCCTCCGGAGATGCACTGAAGCCAAAACTGAGTCAAACATCTGACCACTGAAACAGGAAGTCAACCGAGCTGAACATCATCTGACAAGCTGCCAAAAATAGAATTTACTAAAAATAGTAAATTCCAAAAAATCCTTTGAATGCTGAGACGAACATACCACCACGGCTTCCCTCAAAACCCGTATGAATCTCGGCCATCAAAACTATCATCTCCTAACAATGACTCCTCCCCAAAAATTAGGAAACCCTAATTTTAACTTCCCGACTAGCCTCCGGGTTCCTATGAAAGGCTAACGGTCATGTAAACCGGCCAAGCTTGAAAAGGGGACATTACAACGCTTCTCCTAAGATTGGTTTTTCTTGTCCTCAAGCAATTGCAAACCAGGGATGTCGATTATCTCATCACTTTCCCAAGTTGCATCCTCCATAGGCAGGTTCTTCAACTTTACCAAACATTCTCTGATAGTTCTATTCCTCAATGAACGTTCTCTGAAGTCAAGTATCGACTCGGGAATCAGAACCAACTGTCCTTCTTCATCCAACGGTGGCAACTGTGAAGAAGCAACCACATTGTGTCCAAGTGCCTTTTGAGGCTTGGTGACACGGAAGACGCTATGCACTCGCTATCCTGGTTGGTAGCTCTAATTCATAAGCAGCCCTAACCTTTCCGATGACCCTAAACGTCCATAGAAGCTTTGTGGTTTGAGCTTCTCAAAATTAATTCTTCTTTGAGAGTTTATCGGTTCCAGAGGTTGTAAACGCGAGATAGACCATATCCCCTAACCTCAAAAGAACGCCTTACACGCCTCGGACAAGATACAACTTCGGCTGATTTTGTGCAATCTGCAAATTATCCTTCAAGGATCTCATTATGTCCCCGACTATGTCAAGTAACAAATCCCTCATTAATGCTTTTATCGGGCCACCAAACACCACATCTGCAAAGCTGGGTGCTTCATACCCATAAAGTGCCAAGAAAGGAGACATTTTGATTGACATATGGAAGGTAGAGTTGTAGCAGTACTCGCCTATATGCAGCCACTTAACCCAAGCTTTCTGCTGTTCTGACACATAATTTCTCAAGTAGCCTTCCAACCACTTGTTCACCACTTCTGTTTGCCCATCAATTTGAGGGTGATAACTCGTGCTTGGAGTGAGCACAGTACCACTCATTCTGAAAACTTCCTGCCAAAAAGTACTTAGGAACTTGCTGTCCCTATCACTTACAATATTCTTTGGCAAACCATGAAGCCTAAACACTTCTCGAAAAAACAAATCTGCAACTTGGGCTGCAGAAAAAGTGCTGGTAATGGCAAAGAAATGAGCAAACTTGGTTAATCTGTCAACTACCACGTAAATGCAATCCTTCCCTTGAGCCTTGGGCAACCCAGTGATGAAATCCATTGAAATGCTTTCCCATTTTTGATTGGGAATTGGAAGTGGTTGCAGCAGACCGGCTGGCAATGTGTGCTCATTTTTATTTGCTTGACAAACAGGACATTCCTGAATGTAACGTTGAACCTCCCTCTTCAAACCTTTCCAAGAAAACCTCTCTCGGATCTGCCTATAGGTCTTGAAAAACCCTTGGTGACCAGCAACTGGAATGTCATGAAAATTCAAAAGAATCTTCTTCTTGAGCTTAGAATCAGCCACCAGAAAGATTCTTCCCTTATACTGAATCAACCCCTCAACCACCTGGTACTTTTCATCATGGAAAGTACCTTCCAGAATGCTGGTTGCAAACTGATTTTTTGCATAATCAGCAAGCAACATGTCTCTCCAATCTGCAGTAAGCTCACACAATGAGCTAAGATGAGGCCTTCTGGAGAGAGCATCGGCCACGACATTATTTTTCCCTTTGACATATTCAATGGCAAAGTCGTAAGCTTGAAGCTTACTCACCCATTTCTGTTGCCTCTCATTTAAATCCTTCTGGTGCATAAAATGCTTGAGGATATTGTGGTCTGTTTTAACCACGAACTTATTCCCCACCAAGTACTGTCGGAACTTGGCTAATGCATGCATAATGGCAAGCATTTCTTTGTCATAAATTGAATATGACCTTTCCACACCCCTTAATTTCTGGCTTTCAAACACAATAGGGTGTTTGTCTTGCATCAGGACAGCACCAACTCCTTCACCCGATGCATCACACTGCAGCTCGAATGGCTTAGAGAAATCAGGGATAGCCAAAACTGGGCACGAGCTCATGATCTTAAATTTTTCAAACACAACTTGAGCCTTTTCTGACCAAACAAAGGCTCCCTTTTTGGTGAGATCAGTAAGGGGAGCCGCATTCTGAGAATACCCCTTAACAAACCTCCGATAGAAACCACAAAGGCCCAAAAAACCTTTCAACTGTGTCAAACTTTCAGGTGGTGGCCAATCAACCACGGCTTTGATCTTCTCCGGATCCACCTTTACTCCCTCAGCACTGATTATGTGGCCAAGGTATAATAACTCCACCATTCCAAATTCACATTTGGAAGCCTTTGCGAACAAACTCTCAGATTCCATGATACCAAGCACTTCCTCCAAGTGCTTGAGGTGATCTTCCCAAGTCTTGCTGTAGATCAGAATGTCATCAAAAAATATCAGCACAAACCGCCTTAACTGATTCTGAAACACACGGTTCATGCAAGACTGAAAGGTGGCCGGTGCATTAGTCAAACCAAATGGCATGACTAAGAATTCGAAGTGGCCATAGTGACATCTGAAAGCTGTCTTTTCCACATCTGATCCCCTCATCCTTATCTGATGGTAACCGGATCTTAGATCAATCTTTGAGAAGAACTTAGCCCCATGTAGCTCATCAATGAGCTCATCTATTCTGGGAATGGGGTATCTATTCTTGATAGTGCTTTGGTTCAAAGCACGATAGTCCACGCACATGCGCATGGTACCAGCCTTCTTCTTTACAAGAACCACTGCAGAAGCAAAGGGGCTCTTGCTTGGGCGTATGAAACCCATCTCCAAAAGTTCCCGGATATTCTTCTCGATCTCATCCTTTTGCCTCTTCGGATACCGGTATGGAGTTGTGATCACCGGTTTAGCTCCTTCCTTGAGCTCTATGATGTGTTCTGAACCTCGATCAGGAGGAGGTCCAGGAGGTAAATCAGCAAACACTTTACTCTTTTTGGTGAGTAAAGATTGGATATCAGGAGGATGTTCTACTTTAGTTTCAGCTAGACTCGCTGGAAGAATCATGCACTCAACAGCCCATTCCACTTGATCATGACGTATCAACTTCGCCATCCTTTTGAATGATACAATCCGAGGGCCACCATTTGACATTCCTCTCAACACCACCTTCTTCCCATCAGATTGAAACTTCAACTCCATAGTTTGCAGATTTAGAGAGATCTCTCCAAGAGATCGCAGCCATTGAATGCCAAGGACAGCATCCGTATCTCCAATATTGACCACATAGAAGTCATCCTTGACTTCGTAATTGCCCAATTGCATTGACATGTTCGAAATCCTCTTGGTGCATGAGATGTGAAACCCATCCGCAACCATAACTCTGAACCCTTCAAAGTCTTCTGTTTGCAATCCTTCCTTTGCCACCACAACTTCGTCTATGAAGTTATGTGTTGCACCAGTGTCAATCAAAGCAACAATACGTTGCCCTTTGATCATTCCCCGAACTTTAAAGGACTCATTCTTTTGGAAGCTCGAAAGCTGAGCCAATGTACCACCACTTTCTTTTTCACCTTCAGACTCTACTGGAGTATTTTCTTCATCGCTGTCCTCAAAGTCAGCTTGCTGATCAGAAAAATCAGAATTGCTTTCATCAGCTGTGTAGAACTCAATTTGATGAATTTTAGCCCCTTTGGGCACACATGATCTTGTGACCATTTTTCCCAACAACGGAAACATAAACCTTTCCTACGGAGTTCATTGATAGTCTCTGGATCCAATCTTGAGCCATGAGGTTTCTGTGGTTTAAACTCCTTATGATGAGGCTTCTGATGAAACTTTTTCCCTCTATCCCCTTTGTGAAAAGCTGGTTTGGAATGGAACTTTGCTTTGGGAGCAGCCCACTCCATGTTTCTAGCCTTTTTCATTGCTTCTTGTAGGGACGGTGGATCAAAAGCTTTGATCCAACCCTTGATTGGCTCCATCAATCCTTCAGTGAATAGGATTACTAATCTTCTTTCTGTGATTCCAGTGACCATAACTGAAAGTCTTTGAAACTCAGCTATGTAGGCATCCACAGTGCCATATTGTCTCAACTGTGCCAACTCCCTAAAATGCACTTCTGGGTCCTTCTTCTCGAACCTCTCAATGAGTCTATTGGTGAACTCATCGTAGCTAGTGATAGACCCATGACCTAAGGTGACTAGGCCATAGTACCACCATTCATGCGCCACCCCATCTAGGTGTAGCGTAGCGAATCTAATCGCTTCTTCTTCAGCCATTGGCCTAAGTGCCAAATAGTTGTCTAATTTTTGTAACCAAGCTCGAGCAGAATTATTATCGCTTCCATCAAAATGGGCAAGCGTAACCTTGTTGAGAGCTTGATTCCAATCTCCTTGTGCTGGGGTTCTTCTTTGATCATAGTTTCTCCCTTGGCCTCTATCCTTCTATACTCCATGTAATCATTGAAGGACATGTCAAGTTTTACTTCATCAAGAAGGGTGTCATACTCCGTACGGCCTATCCTCACCCTCTCCAAGGATGAAACATTTTCTTCGGGGTCAGGCTGTGGGATTGCTGGTGTCAAAAACGTGGGTTTGAATGGTCTAGCAGAAATGTAAGTGTTGCTCACTGCAGGTTGGGCAACATGACCATTGTGTGGATTGGAAGCACTGTGCTCCCCGGTATGCCCTGTATTGTGTTGTGGTATATTGGGACCCAATCTCCCCAACAGGAGAGAAAACATATCCATCATGGCATCCATCTTCTTATCGAGTCCTTGACCCAAATTGGCTGAATTGTCTATACCCTTCCCATTGTCACCTCTGTTGCCAGAACTTCTTTCATTATCCCCCATTTCTGTTTCTTGCGAAGGCTCCCAATTAGCCCTCAAAACCTCGGAAGCTGTGTGACCTTCTGGGGCTTGATGCAACTGTGTCTGAACTGTACCTCTCTTGTATACTCTTGCCAAATACCTCTGTTCTCTGTCACTCATAGAAGGCTGATTTCACAGGATGGCAGGATACGTGGCTCTGATACCACTGAAATATTCCGAGCCAAATTTTTCTTTTTCAAATTGCAGATTACAACATTACCAAGCAATGCACCCGTTAAGGTTAGATGAGAAACCCAAAACGTGCAAGGAAGTAACTCTAACCAGAATGGCACCGATGACGGTGAGCATTGGTCAGAGGATCTAAAATAAATTGCTTATGCCGGAAAGGGAACTCAACGCCAAGTATGTGCTACCCAATCCAAAGCGGAGTGAGGGGCGACCATATGACGGAGTGAATACAAAATAATGCTTGAAAGAAACAATGCTGGAAGAGGAAACTTCTCGACACCCAGAATGTGCTTGCTTATCCAGAATGGACAGTAGCGACCATAGGGCGGAGTTATCACTATTCTACTCTAAACTGAAGAGGAAAGATTATTACAAGAATGACAAAGCAATATCAAAACACTGGTCAGTACTACTGCCAGTTTACAAGATTATGACTGCCTGCAATGTCAAGATATTATATGCTTATCAAATGGAACATTCAGCAATGGATCTGCTACAATCTTAAGTAATTCACAAGGCCATTACAAATAGAAAATGCAGATTTCTGTATGCTGTTTCTGTCAGATCTGTACTTTAACAAGAATAACCGGCAACTTACAAAACCAAGGTAATGTTCATAACTTGCTCAAGAATCAACCGATTAGCACGAAACCTAATGCAAAATGCTCTAATAATGATGGCGACCAAACTAAGACTCTGAAACAGATCCAAGATGTCACTAATAATTAATGCACAGTTTCCAATGCAAGCAAATGGTACGGCCCTGCTGAAAGAATCGATCTTCCTTTAAAAATTGAATACTCCTAAAATTCTAAGATCTGGAAGACATGGACGCCTAGGACAAACTTGTCTAATAATGCAATACCCAGAATGATATTTTTTGTCTTTTTTGAGATATGAATAAAACTTCGAATCTGCTGTATATAATAATGCAATAAGCTGAAACATGAATATGCCAATCTAACTAAGTTTACAATAATCTGAACATACAATGAATGAACTAAAGATGCACTCACACGTAAACTGAAATTCACCACTAGATGTTGTTTCTCAAACACGAAGTGATGCCCAATGGTTAGGAGGTCTTCATCCCTCGAAGTGATCCAGATTCAATCCGGCAGCATAACGGTGTATTTTCCAAGATGCCCAAAACTGATGCACAAGCCCTCTTTTTATAAGTTTCGTTTGACTTCACGAAACCCTAACATCTTCTTTTAGGTCAAATCCTTCATCTCCTCAAGAAGGCGTACTTTCTCTTTAAGGTATTAAGAATTGATATTTTAATTAAATATCATCTTTTTTGAAATAAGCGCCCCTCAAACCTTTGTTTTGACTTAGGAAATATTAAATCATTTCTCAATGAGGGCGCCACCCTCAAGGACCCACCTTTTAAACACAACATTAAGTTATTAAGTCTAGGCCCAAGGTCAACATTAAAATATAATATTTAAATGTGCCTTTTAATGAAATAACTTAGCTTATCCCTCCGGAGATGCACTGAAGCCAAAACTGAGTCAAACATCTGACCACTGAAACAGGAAGTCAACCGAGCTGAACATCATCTGACAAGTTGCCAAAAATAGAATTTACTAAAAATAGTAAATTCCAAAAAGTACTCTGAATGCTGAGACGAACATACTACTGCGAAGCCCTCTGAAAACCCAGAAGGAATCCGCCATCAAAACTATCATCTCCGAACAATGACCTCCTCAAAATTAGGAAACCCTAATTTTAACTTCCGACTAGCCTCCGGGTTCCCAAGGAAAGGCTAACTACTACTAAACCGCCAGTTTGAAAGGGGACATTTACAAGGCGATCCAACTTCAAGTGCTCTTACTGGAATGGAAATGATAATTTCTCCAAATTTCCCAAGAAATTCTTTAAAGAAATTTGCATACTCATGCTTATAGTTTGCCAAAGTATTAAAATGTTCAAAAATATATTTACAAACTGGTTCATTCTCTTTCCATACAACATTATTGATCTATGGAAAGCAATTCAGAAGATACATCACAAGACATATGACCAAGCTACCAAACCTAAAGGGGTAATCTGCCTCCTTTTTTATTGAACATTTTCCATCAATTGATCTTTTAGCAATCTGCACAGGTCAAAATCATGATCCTCCATTATAATTTTATGAGAGATGTAAATTGTACCTGCTAAAGTTGCACGTTCCCTATTTCTAAAAAATATTTTGTATGAGATTCCATGCGCAATGTACCTTGTTATCAAATCCTTGATCATCGAAATTATCAAAGCCCTTTGATCTCTAGTTACTCTGGTTAGGGTTTCAACTTCCTTGTTTTGAATTGACTTCTTTTTCGGTATATCCCCAACATTGCATAATCTAGTTAGATTCTTAATCACCTCTTTTGAAATGGGATAGGGTTTATCCAGAGTTAGAATTTCATCATTCAATTTGTTCAGGATAAACCTAACGAGTTTTGCATTATCAAAATAGGGAAATTCACTCCAAATGTCCAAACTTTTGTGTTTCACACCTCCAAGCCATTTCAATTCATCGGTCGACAACATATTTCTCACATCCTAATCTTTTCACTGTTGTATTCATCTAAATTTACCATTCCTTTGACTTGCTTCATTTTCCTTTCTGTACCGAACAAGTTTCTACCGAACACCAAATTAAGTATGAATTCTACAAGCAACTGAAATACTTGATGAATTCACCACCGAATTGACTTTACTCCTTCGAAATTTTGTTGCAGAGGATCTCCTTCTGTTCTTTTTCAATGCAAGGACACAAATGAGGGTTCCAAATACCCTTTTATAACTCACACACCTAACCCTTTTCATCTCATTAAATATTTTTCCCTAGGTGTTCCAAATACTCTGTTTTCTCAAACAACAAAAGAAGAATTCATCTGCGGACCTTCTACTTCACAAACTTCTGCACAAGCGATTACCGATACATTTGTAAACCATTAGCACAACTACTGACAACTTCCTACATTCTGATGCCAACTATCGACAGGGGAACAAAGGATTTTCTTGAAAAACTCCCCTTAGGCCAATGGCCTAAGATCAATTTTTGGAGGAATTACTAGAAACTACTTCCGGTGCAGGCTTATTTCCTTCATTAGATTCACTCTTCCTTTCCCATGTTTCTTAATTTGATCTCTTATCTCTTCAATAGTCACTTTCCATTTTCCTTTATAATTTTTCTATGAAATTTTTCCTTTGTATACCGGACCTCTTCTATCCATGTTTTTGTTCCTGTAGAATCTTACAATGTGACCAAATCTATTGTAGTTGTAACACACAACATTTCTTTGTCTAGACCAATAATTCCATTAATTTCCTCTTGATCTGCATTGATTAGTAATATTCCCAAATCTTCCATAGGTGTATCATTTAACATTCCTTACACTGATAGACATACTTTTGCATTCAATTGATTTATGACCAAACTTGTTGCAATTGAAACACTGACTGAGAAATGATGGACTTCTTGAATTCATTTTACTTCTACACTAAGAATCCATATGACCAAATTTATTACAAGCAAAGCAGTGACCATTAAAATTTTGAGCATTGGGTTGTCTTACTGGATACCTTTTCCCTTTGTTCATCTCATTTCTTTGTCTGGAATCCTTATGTTCAGATCTGGAGCTTTCTCCCTTTTCATATCCAAGACCTCGCTTGTCACTTGCATCCTTTTGTCCTTTAGTTAGTTCATCAAGCTTAGCATAACTAATCTTAAACTTCTTCTTGTATTCATTTGCAGTAGTGAGTTCATCTCTAAGAATAACTATCTGTCTTTCAAGTTCTTGTTCATTATTTCTGGAATGTTGTTGTTCAATCTCCAGCTGAATGAATCCACTATTAACTTTGTTGAATTCTTTAGATCTTTCTTTAAAGGATCGGGCCAGATTCTTCTCATTCTTCCTTCTTTCTTTAATCTCCTTAGTTTTCCTCATCACCATAGATTCCATATCAAGCTTTAGAGCAGCATTGTCTCTAGCAAGTTTTCCACATTCTTCAGTTATTTCTTTTAAATTTTGATTCAATTGAACATCTTCCAAGCTTTTACTTTCTTTATGCTTCAGCTGATCACATAGTTCCTTCCTCTTTTCTCTAGACTCATTGATTTTATCCTTCAATGATTGAATGAATTTTTCAGCATCCTCAAGATTTGCTTTTAATTCCAGGACTTCTGCTTTAGACTAATCAAGATCATCAAGTTCCACCAAAATCTATTGTTGAAGACCATCAGAGTCCATTGCATTCCAAGATCCACCTCAAGCTGTCAAACTTCTTCAGAGGAACCTTGCTTTGATACCAATTGTTGGACTCAAGCAACACTGAGAGGGGTGGGTGAATCAATGTTCAACAATATTTAAATTTCAATTCAAATCTTAAACCATTTACAACATTTCAACAGAAGTAAAGATGCAAGCACAAGAAGGAAACAATCAAAACACCATAACTCCAAGATTTTTACGTGGAAACCCTGTTAGGGGAAAAACCATGATGGAAGTTAATCCATAATTTATACTCTGTTAAAATTATGTAGAAAAAGGGGAATGCACATGCATTCAAGCACACTACCTAGAGCTCACTACTCAAAATTAGGAAGTCTCACTACCTTACAATATGTTTGGATTACAAAAAAAAGTTGAACTAAGAAAGTAGCATCTGCAAATGCCTGGTTTTAGTTCCGGTGAGGCTCATAGATCAGATTATGGACCTTTTGTCTGATTCTGCACTTCACTCTACTCTGCCTTAATTCGCTTCACAAAAATCCTCTTTTTCACAAGTGAAATTGTACTTAATTGCTCAACCCTTCTGATATTCGCACATTTCGAACATGCACCAACTCACACTACAAAATGAATTAATTGATCTCTTATATATATCTGCTAGCAAGATTTCAATCGCTATATGTCAGCTTCAGCACAATAAAAATATTTCCCAATAGTCGGCTCAATCCACATTAAATATTTGATGTGTACCCATCAAGGTCAGCTAAAGCTATGTTGTGGCCTCAAATCAAAATGCTCGAACATAGAAATATTTAAACAATTACTCTATATGCATTTGCGACATGCCATATTCACTGAGTCGGCCACCATGAGCTAATAAACAAAAAATCATTTTGTTGGATCTCCTAACTTAACCATTGATTGATGCAACATCACAAAACTTAACAATAAGATAAAATAGATCCTTAACAACTTTCCCCGAGATACACAACTCAAAATCATAATCCGGTGAAGCAAACAAATTGACATACTAACAGAATACCCTATTCTTCATTTTCACTTCTGATAAAACTCTATTCTTTACTCTGCCTGCCGATATGAACAAATCCTTATTTGTGGACCGAAATAATGACTTAGGTTTCCATCAATGACAACACTAGAAGCCATATGCCAACAACACCGCCATGTAGAGAAGATGAAGCTTGATGATCCTGCAATGAGAGTGGTGTTGCAATGAGAGTACGTTGTTGGAGCTAAATGAGAAGCTTGCACCAAGAAGAACAATGGTGTAGAGGCAAGAATGTGAGAATGAAGTGCTAGAATGTGAAACAAAGTGCAAGAATGAAGCTAGACTAAAGAAGTTAGAATGAATTTCTCATTTGAGTGAACAAAATGGAGGCAAGAGGTCAAATTTCTTTAGTCAAGGGAGGCAGGGAATGTTACTCTTCACAACCAATGGAAAACGTAGCATCTCTACAAATTGCAGGGGCAAGAATCTTGTCAAGACGACAGCATAGCACACGGATGTCCACACGACGAGTGTATGTCCCTAACAAATATTCCCCCACTAATGCAAAAAGATGCAGCCAGGTGCAAGGTACAAGGTGGCAGAAGTGAATTTTACATCATTGAGTTTATATTTTCTAAGGTAGGGGAAATTCAATGGGGAATTTTCCTAGGGTGCAAATTCATGCCATTACAATATGTTCATATTTTCCTAGCACCTTTATCATATTGATGTGCTAAAATTACAAATGATTCACCTTGTTTCCATGTTATGATCTTCTTTGTGGTTGGTCATTCCTAATTGCTACCACTACTTTCAATGCTATACTTCCAAAACCCTTTTGAAGCCAGGTCAAGCCATATATTTTTTATTAATTTTTATGCTTTTGGATTTGATTGTGTGCTAATTTTTTCATCAACATTTTTTATCACACTCAATGATCCATCATATATTTTTTTTTTATTTATCCCCCTAGCATGTAAGCAAGTCTATGATGTATCCTCCTCTGTCTCTATCAATTCAACTTTCTTGTTATGCTCATTGTTGTTAAATATGTATACCATCATTATTTATTATCATGTCTCTATTCATTTACTATGATGCCTCATCTTTAATGATAGTATAAATAACTATCAACTAAGAAACCATATCAGTTTACATAGATTTTTGTAGGCCAGGTTTCATTGAGCTTGAATCAACACCAAGTCCTCTCAAATGTCACTTCAATGATTAATCTAAATAAAATCTTCTCTCCTGGTCGAGAATATGCATGAATAACCATTCATTAGGTAGATCCAAAAAATGGATGGCAACAAAATATGCTATTAAGAAACAAATTCTTGAGAAAATATTAGAAATCATAGGAAAAATCTACAAGAATGTTTTGTCACATTGGCCTTTGAACATCTACTCAAATCCTTTAACATTGTTTTCTTGCATCATCCTTTAATATGACATTGTTGCATATTGATATGTTATGTTACAATTTATATGTCAACCTAGAGGCTCATTCATAGGTTGCACCATATTTAAACATACTATAAAGTGTTCCACATAGGTCACATTTTGTGCCTTAGTTGAGCTACCCTTATATGCTCTATGTTGGGTTTCACATTCCCTATGCAATTTATTCTTTCCTTAAGAATTACAATATCCTGGACTTGTATAAAAACATCAACATTGTATTGTGCTCTCTAGTGAAGGCTACATCATTTCTCATTTACTATTTGCATACTTTGTGTAGCATATCCAAGAAACTCGGGTTTGTACATCTCAATTTGTTTGTTTACTAATCATGCAAGTTGTACAAACCATCAGACTACACACTCTTACCCTTCTTTATTGAAGTTGTCATGCAATTTGTACTAAAATATTAGTAGAACCTCTATCACTTGTGTATCAAAACTAGGAGTGTCTTCCTTTCTTGTTAAATGCAAGGCTTGACTATGGATAGGTCTAGTGAAATACATATTTCTTCTAAGGCCATGTTTAACATTTCAATATCATGGAAAATAATTTTAAGAAATGATCGCAACATAGGCAATAATTATGATTGAGATTTTGTTCATATCCAAAAAAAATAAAATGTTAATACTCCTATATTTTATTTAGCATACTCCCTAGTGAATGTTATATGATGGAATTCTCTCAAACATCTATAGTTCTTGTATTCTATTTTTAAAGGTATAATTTACAATCCATTAATAAATTGGACAACTATTAATAAGAAAATATATTATTCTATATTGTTTTTGCCTTTTTTTCTTTTAAAAAATGGGATATAAAATTATA
>VDFB02112219.1:0-10370 GCA_007258455.2 Sequoia sempervirens | reverse complement strand
CCAATCCAGGGTCTTGCCTTTGAAGACGCAGCAAGGAGCCTCAGGGCTACATTTTGCGTTGTAATACCCTGTACCAGACATACATCAGCTACATCCTGTAAATGTTCTGCCGGCGTTTTTGTGTTGTTCCCGACAAATTTAGGAAGAGCTTTCAGGGCCGAAACCGGGATAGCGCCCCACACAGCAGGAGCTACCGGAGCTACCAGGGGACTTCCAGCATCCCATGCTACATAGTTTCTGTTCGCGACCGAAAACATGGTGAGAGGAAAGGGTGGTGGGAATGGAACAGTTACTAACTGATTTGCGGCCTGAACTGTCCCTAATAGAGGTACTAGTAAACCTGGATTATTTGTAGTCTGGGATCTAGTTACAGGCCGATGGCTCATACACCCCTTTATAAGACAATTTCATTAGTTTGGGTCCCACCGGGCGTGCCAGAAAAAAGGACAAACTGTTGACACCAAAACTTGGCGAAGTAACAGTGCCTTATGGGAAACTCAGTTTAAGGGGGACCCTTTGCGCCAAACTGAGTGACCTCCGGGTTTTAAAGAAGTCGGCTTCTTCTATAATGGGTTTTTGGAAAGGGAAAAGGAAGCGGATATAATGAAGCAAGTTCTAATCTAAGGCGATACGCCAAAATTAGCTAATGAGCACGATAAATCATAGATTTAAGGGCCTGAATGTTGTTGTTATGTTCCAAAACCTTGAAAACTTAAAGATATAGCATAAATAATTCATTTATCGACATAAAATAGTATTGCATACACCCGTACTACTAAGAAGAGTCACTTAGACATGATTTATATAAGCAGGCTTGTATTCAATATATAGAAGTCTCCTCAAATGAAATGCTTAAGACAATAAAAACACAGTTTACAGTTTAATCAAAACATGAAAAATAGAAAGGCCGAACAATAGGCACAGTCTGAAAGTTTCTTGCAAAATAAACATGCAAAAAAGGCCTGGTGTCTCTTGCTAGAACCAGTATTCTTTCTAAAATCTCGGACCCTTCTCTCCATGATAGAGAGAGTATATATAGCCGGTGAGTAAAATCCCACCGCTTTGGAGAGCAGTAACAGAAAAGATCCCCACAATCTCCCACAATGATGCCTGAATCAGAATATTCCTAATGCCATTACAACAGCAACCAGTTAGAACACAGCATCTAGTCGATCGGTTGCAGGCATGCCCTTTGAAATGATGGCAGTGATTTGTGCCGCATCCATTGCGACGAGTGTCGTCCACTGCTTCGGAAAAGCAAGGCGAGCAGTACTTGATAACAATATATTATTCAGCTAGCCGATTGCCTGCTTCAATGATCAGTATAAGGCATGTGGCAGCCCACCGCGGCTCGAATGAGAATTCCTCCTACTGCTGCTGAGAGACTGCGAAGAAGCGACAGGTGTCCAAGGGGAGTTCTTTCCTAAAGTGGGGAGAGAGCCGCCTGAACCGGGTCCGAAAGATGCTTGGCAGCGTTTCGGAGCCCGCTGTGTTGGAAAGGCTGCGAAAGGTCACCACCTGGCAAAAGGTAGGGCCCGCCAAAAATAAAGAAGGCCACGGAAGCATTTCGTAGCCCGCAGCTGCTTATTTTATCTCTATAAGAAAAGTCTGCGATATGCCGCCACGTACCAAAATGTGGGCCCCTCTGACAATCTTAGGAATGCTGGATTTTGTGGAAGGCTTTCGCAACCCGAACAGAATACAAAGCGACAGAAAACAAAGATCTCCGTAGGCGAGACACATGGACGCCCAGCGCAGCATTTCGAGGCCCGAAAGGGGAGCCGATATCCGAAGTTGCGAAGTGAGAAATGTGCAAAGGGAAAGATCAAAACCCGTCGGAGAACTAAATAATCCTGGCGATGCGTAGGCCACATTACGGGACATTTTGCAATCAAACGAGCTATTTGAAACTTCTATTTTAACAATTACAAAGATTGAAAGAAGGGATTAGTGTCAGTATCATGATGTTGACAAAGATCTTGTTGGTGAAAAATTTGTTAGTATTCATGACAGGTTGTTGATGATTTCAAAGTCACAATGCAATATAAATGAGTAAGTCTTGGAAAGAATAATGGATAGTGTCATATCTTAAAAATATTTCATAGACATCTTTTTCTTTTGGGCTCCTTGCACCTTGCCTTCAAAGTTGGAACTTTGGGACAGTGACTTGAAAGTGTCACATTGACCTGCTATAGTGTTCATGTATTTTCATGAAGGTTTCCATTCAAGAAACCATGATAATATTACTCTATACTTGATATCAATGGCAACTGGTTTGTGTAGTGCTTCCTGAAGATGTTTGCATAAGGTGACAGTGTATGATTACCCATGGTGATGTATTTGGTATGTGTATATCCAATGCTTCACAATCAATGGTGCATTTACAAGTAAGACAGTATAGTCACAGTTTGATAGTGTTAAGAAAATCTTATTGCAGTGGTTTTCATATTTGGTGCAACGTCCTTTGAAATTTGTCAAGTAATGATGTTCAATGATGGTGTTGTATATATTGATGTATTGCTACTGTCTAATGTAGTTCATTTCCTTCTTTTCAGTGGATGAAGTCTCTATTCTTGTTTGTGATGTTGGTCATATGACTTTGGGTACTTATAACTCTTTACTTGTTTTCTCATGACAATGTTTGATTGTTTCCATATACTATGACAATGGTTTTATGTATAGTGCTCTTGGTGATGCACTCTCAATACTCAGTTATGTCTTTCAATTAGATAGCGAACAATGGACCTTTCAAGGATAGTGGACAGTGACTATTTTTTAAAGAATCTTTCCAAGACAGTGGACTCTTGGCAGTAAGTAATGTGATTGCCTACATCAGTGCTTTGACACTGAAGAATAGTGCAATAGTGATAACAGTGATCAATGCTCTTTTCCTTGACTGTTTGATTATTGCACAATTTGATTGTTTATGATTATGTTGCATAGTCTAATTATATTAACAAGATAGAGGCTTTACTGATGCTTGGTTGATTTGATTTATGACATGTTATGATGCTTATGAATATCAAAATTTTATTTGAGAGTATTTTTTTTTAATCTTGAAGAATATCACGAGTGTTGGATTTGATCATGCTCATGACTATCATGTTGACAACTGTCATATTAGCAATTTAGTTACTTAATGGGGCTAGATGACATTATGACAATGACTATGGTTTAGTTTTTAGTGCTATGATGTTAATACTCAGTTGCTAATACATTGACAATGGCTTGTCAATGTTGAGTATATGTCAATGATTCAGTAGTGGCACCATGCTCTATGGATGATACAACAATATTGGAGTAGTAAATATCATGCATGATGATTAGTTGCATGTTGATTAATGATAGTGGGGTATCATGAAAGACTCTGAGTTTTTCAGTTATATGCATTTAACATTTTGATGTGATAGTGGTTGCATTATTTTCATGTGCTTGACAATGGCTTCCTTTGCTTAACAGTGGCTTGGCTTGTGCAATGAGAGTGAACAAAGCACATGACATGGTAATGCATTCAGTTTAGTTGCACATATAGGTATTTTGATAGTTGTTGTAGGTATTATGATAGTGCACATTAATGTACTATTGATAGTGAGATGTTATGATAGTATACATCTTACTTTTGACAGTGAGATATAATTTCGCTCAGAAATGAAAGGATGCCAGTCCTTGATGAGGTAACAAGTATACAGTATAGTTTGTTAACAACATAGTGCTTTAAGTGGTCTTGAGGAAACTTCTAGTCCTTTCCTTATTGGATTACTTTCCTTGCATGCTGCTCAACCCTCTTAGCCAGCATGAGACAATGGTTACTTAATTTCCATTAGAACAATGATTCAGCTCTTTGATGCTTTGAGAGTGATAACCCAATGTGTTGTTGACGATAGTGGTTAGTTCTATTTTGCAAGGGGAGTAATGCTATACATTTTCTTTTTCCTCTAAAGCATCAATATTCATTCTATAAGTGTTTTTATGGTGAAAATTTGCTAAGTCCCTTTGTCATTGTTGTCAAAAGGCGGGAAGAGAAAATTCTTTGCAAGTCATAGGGGGAGCAATTAGATTGGTTAAGTTGACATCAATGCCAAAGGGGGAGTTTGTTGGAATTGCAATGGTTTTTCATTGATGTCAAAGGTTGCAAAAATTTCATGTTTAGATGTTCAATTGATGGAGCTTGAATTCTCATGATGACATGCTTGACTTCTCATGTTGATTCTATGATGTTTGGCGTTTAATAGAATCATGATATTGTCAAGGGTGCATGGAGTTTGTTGGGATTGCCATTGTTTTTCATTGATGTCAGTAATATCTCTATCATTGCTTTACTTGTTTTGGTTTGTAATTGACATGATACAAAGGTATTCTTCATGGTTCATTGATGGTGTAGTATTGGCACATTGTTTACATTCTACTGTTGATGTTCTTCTTGGAAGATATTCTTTGATGAGAAACTTGATTCAGCTTTGGTTGATGTAAAATTTGGAAGGCATAGTATCAAAGTATCAAGCTGCATGGTGGCTAGGGACATTCACATATCTTCAAGAAATATTTTAATTATTTATAAATTATAAGTATCAAAATAAAATTTCTTTTTGAAGCAATGACCTGCTCTAGCAGGTTAAGGATGCTTTAGGAAACGGGTTGAAGGGTGATTATAAATATTGTTTTCATCAGCCCGTTCTAGGGTTACCGACCCAGCAAATGTTTGTATGTTTTGAGTATGTCGAAGCTCTTAAGCCTATTGTATGAGACAAATAGTAGGGTTTTGATGCTTATGGTATGGAATGACATGTTTTGAAGCTTTGATAACAACAAACTCTCAAAGTTTTCATTGATAGTCAGCGATGGTTATGTGTAGTTGAAGGATTCAGTGGTTTTTACAGTTAAGATTTGTGATTTTAGGTTCTTCATTTAGTTACATTTTGTCATCGACAGAAGTGTGACTTTAATGTAGTTTACCAAATTATTGATTGCTATAATAAAGGAGGCTTATGCATGACATATGGTTAGATAGAGAAATAAATGTCTAAGTTTGTAGCTTCGTTTGATTTGGTTGTTTGATTATTGTGTTTTGTAAGAAGTGGTTTCTCTCGAAACCCTATTTTGCATATACATCATGAAATGAGTTCTTGAATATGCTTTTCACAGTTGGACTATAAACTTTATCTTTTTTTTTTATGAGAACCCAAGCCTTGGTACCTGTAAAACAACAAGAATAAATGAGTTAGACAAGTGATTGCAAGCCAAAACAAGGATTCCCCATGAAATCCATTTGCAACATTCAAATTAGGAAGAAAATATTGAAGAACACAAAGCAAATGACAAAACAAAGATTGAATCCTAATTAGAAAAGTAAACTCTTGATCCCATGGGGGAATTGGTGCCAATTTGATGTGAAAATTGGCCCTTTCGCAATTCCTATGATTGTAAGCTTTGATATGTTGACTTGATGAAGAGATTTAATCCACTTTTGATGATGAATGGTGAGAGCTCCAAGCCAAAATCTGCAATAACCTAGATAGGAACTCAAGATTGATGAATGGAAAATGGCTAAGTATTTTAGCATGGTAACTTTGCTTGGATTGTGGATGATCAAATGAAGATATGAGCTCTTTACTTATAGGATTTCAAGATGGATGAAAGTCCAAATTTGAGCAATGTGGGACTAACATTCATCCAATGATATGGTGCCACTTGTCAAGCTATGAATGGATGATGGATGTGCAAGATTTGGGGTTTGTGCCAATAAATGCCAATATTTGAAATTCAAATTTGCTGAAATGACATGCAAGAGGGAAGGGAAAATGCAATAAATGCCACTTGGCTCAAGGCAAAGGACATGTAAGATGAAGTTATTGCCTTGTTGGATGTACATATTGACTTGGACTTTTTGAATTCAAATTGAGAGAATATTCCAAAGATGCCATGAAAGGAAAATAGGATTTAATAAATGAATTAAATCTATTTTCATTTCCAAACCGCATTATCTAGCCGATGGGATGTGGAGATTAGATTAAATTAATCAAGGGTTAATTAATTTATTGAGGAGATTCGACTACGTGGATCTTATTTGGCTTAGATTTATGGATTTATTTAAATCAGATAAGAGAGGAATATGATAAGAGGCTAATTAAATAAAGATTTTGATTTATTTAATTAAAAGGAGATGATGTTAGATTAAATCAAATAAGGTTTTAATTTATTTAATTTAACGGATATCTTTATAAATTAATCCTCAAATAAATTACTATTTAATTAAATAGGATAATTTCAGATCGATGGCTTGATTTAATTCATCAGGTTGAACAAATTTAATCGTGATAAAATGATTTATTTAATTAAGAGATGAATATTGACAAATTTAATCGATAGGGGATTTGATTAAACGGGTTGTAATCGGCGGATTTACATTCTGGGAAGAAATGGTGTTAGTAAGTCGCGATCGGCGAACGTCAATCAATACTACATGTTCATTTTGCCCCTCTTTGAAGTGGCAATGACCTTGCATTGAATGTTAACAAATGCCTGATCAAAGCCAAAAAACTCTGGACATTAAAACTTGCCCACTACCGCCTCGCTAAGAAAAATATTGCAATGAGCACGCCCCCTCGAGAGATCTGACAAAAAATTATTATTTTTTGGAGTGACTTGAAACAAAGATTACGTGCTAATTTGTCCTAAAGGGTCTAGAGGCCAAAACGGTCTAAAACAATAATAAAACTAATGGAAACAAGCCTCAAAATGGACAAGAATAGGTCTTGTGGAACAAAACCTCTAAAGGTGATGTTCTACCAGGTTAAAACTCTAATTTTTAGGGCTTGGTGGGCCCAAGGGGTCACTGCTCATTTCATTAACACCTACAAACTCGGAGATTCGAAATATGACCCTCCGCGATATGCATGAACGACAGCCTTTCCCTACACATTTTAGGATCGAGTTCGACTCCACCAACGGGCCACCGCATCTGTGGGCACCGTGATGTGTCCCACCGGGCTTAGTTTTTTTGTTTAGTGCATTAATTATTGCTTTAAACAAGGAACTCGCCTCCAGCAGCGCTATATAGTGCCGCTCAGTGTTTGAATTGCGCCACGCTAAGCTGTTTTGAGCCGTAGCAGTGCTATTTAGCATTGTAGCGGTGCAGTTCGGAGTTTAGAAACTCTGCCGTTGGGCTCGGGCTCGGCGGGATGTTTTGAGAAAAGTGCACCATGACGACGCCCTTTTTGTGCAAACTGCGACGCTGGAGGGTAAAGTGCGCCATGACAATGCCACATGGCTTGATTTGGGCTCGAGTGTCAGAGTTTGAGAAAACTCAAACTGCGACGCCTTCACAAACTGCGCCACTGGGAACCCTCTTGGAGCGTTCGGCCAAGAATTTTTCAAAAATTTTAACATGATGACTTTCCTTGATGCAGGACGGGCCGAGGGAGCTCTACTCTCCGGAGCACCAGTCACGAGATTTGGTTGGCATCCTATGGGACTAGAGCAACAGAGACTAGGATCGACTAGGAGTCGCATGATTATGACACATTACATACGTGGCGCCCGTGCGCACTCACCTAGGGATGCTGTCAACGTTGGCCGAGAGGTGGCACAGCGAGACATCATCATTTCATCTCCCTACTGGCGAGGCCACCATCACCTTGGAGGACGCTTGGCGCATTCTACGATTTCCTATTCATGGCCGCTGGGTGATCTACGATATGGAGGAGGGACGTGAGTCTTGCATCAGAGTCCTTGCCACATAGGACATTATTTACTGCGAGGGACAGATTGAGTTAGAGAGATATAGGGTTATTTCTCCTCCCTTCCGCTGGGTGGTTGCAGTGATTATTTCAGGTGTGGTTGCCCCAGACAGATGAGGGCGATACTTCAGTCCCAGCTAGGGTTACTGTTGGGAGCGGATGGTACGAGACAGGCCAGTTCACTTTGCATGGGGGCCTGTATTGCTGGGTTCGCTCTACAGAGACTTGCACAAGTACGTGTAAATGGACGACAGAGCACTGGGGGCCGAAGTGACACTACTTCATGTCTGGGCGTGGGAGCACATTTTTGTGCTACATCCATAGGTCATTTCAGTTCTGATGGGGGTAGAGGATGCCCTTGTGGCATGATACAGAGGTGGTGTGTCCTTCACACACACTAGAGAGCACGGGATCCTCTACTGGAGGTGGGTCCTAGATGAGATGCTTGTCTTTACCTGGCGTCCATACCTTGGTCAACCCAAATGGGCCGACGATGCCGCCCAACTCTTTTACTATTGTCAAGACCAATATATGTAGGGGCAAGAGCACACGCTGATTGAGAGGTACCTTCCTGGGCATGTACAACGTTAGTTTGGAGAGCCACAGGATCAACCTGACGATGACTACGTAGCCTTCTTTGCACGCAACATGACATAGGTGTCATGGGGTCATGGTATTCCTACCTCTGAGGCAGTTGGTAGCCCGACTGTGGGCTTATGATCAGGGCTTGGTAGATCTAGGGACCACATAGGCCTACAGAGATTGGTTCAGACCTCCTCTTCGGTTGACTGTTCTGGGCGAGGATCCAAAGGTGCGCAGGGTCAGAGGTAGAGGGAGAGGATGAGGGCGAGGACCTAGGGTCAAGATTCGACAAGATCTTCCATTGGTGCCCCCAGTTCCGTCAGGTCACAAAGATGTCCATATGTAGGACCAGCAGTAGGATTCGCCAGTGCCACCACCATGAGCCGAGGGTGAGGATCAGGTTCGTGTGCAGCCACGGGTACAGCTACATGGACAGGCAAGCGGTCGGGATGCACTAATTGCACAGCTGTAGGCCCAGGTTCAGGCACTAATAGTGGAGAGAGACCAGACTAGGGCTGAGATAGAGCAGCTCAGAGCAGAGAGGGATCAGGCTATGCAACAAAGATAGGCTACAGAGATATAGGCAGCCACTGAGCTAGGCCGCAGGCAGCAAATCAAGAGTATGACAACCTCCTCCTCCCAGGGTACAGTGCCAATACGATCCTACAGGGATGCTATCCGAGAGATAGAGTACTACCGCTGGGCCTACCATGACACCATACCTAGAGCAGATTGGGTCCCTGAGTACTCAAAGCGGGCCAGCCAGAGACCACCAGAGGGTCACGACGACAAGGGTGAGGGAAACATTCACAGGGATCGAGCTTGATCCAGATGACACACCTTTTGTGCGTTATGGGCTCGTTTTTGATAGCCTGATAGGCATTTTGTACCGATTGACATATATGTGTACAGTGATCCGATTTATTTTTTGTACTATGACAGTGACATGATTGATGATATATATGAACCGATTTTGATGTGATGTACTGTGTACTTTTTATTTATGCATGTATGATTCTACTTTTATATGTTATGGATGCATTTATTTCTAATGATGTTTATGCAATGATTATGACTAACAGATCTATATTATGCTCACCTATGATATGATGTGCAATGATGTTATCTATATGGTGATCTACTTTGTGCAAATGTGATATGTGAAATGGGTTTTTAATATGTAAAATGATATGATCTATGGTATATGCAATGATGTGTGGAATGTGCTTATATATGAGATGGATGTAATATGAATGCGATGGTCGTGATATGATGCAAATGAAATGGTGTTAATGCCCAATGAAATGGTTTTATGAGATGCTTAGAATAACAAATGTTATTATCCTAAACGTAATTATTGATGATGTATGTGATGCCATGGTATGTTAATGCAAAGTGATATGTTGATGTGTAATGTGAGCGTAATCTGATGATATGATGTTATTTATGTTATGCAAGTATTTATGCCTAATGAATTAAATGCTTATATGCCTATTGCTTATGATTGTGCGATAAATGATTATGGAATGATTCTGTAGATGCTTATGTGATGATTTATATGATAGATGGTAATATGAAATGGTTATGTAAATGAATGTTTATGCAATGATTGATATAATGCCATGAGATGCTATGTAATGGGTGAAATGCACTGACATGGATGCGACTATCTACGAAGAGTGTTTATGACAACCTATTTATGATGATTGAAATGCAATGCGTATGTTTCCTATATGATATGCTTATGCAATATGCTAATGATTTGTGGATGCAGGATCAATGGCGATGATGGTGATGATGATCGACTGTCATAGTACGTTGTTAGCGTGATTAGTAAGAAAAGAAGAATTCATTTCAACAAGACACAAGATGATGCAAATGCAGATGATGATGATGATTACTTGCTGAGGAATTGGAATTTTCAAAGGGCCAAATTTTCTTATGTTTGATAACACATGTGGTACGATGCATCAAGGTATAGACAACTAGGATGGCGTGGTACTTAGTGTGATGGACTTTGACTCAACAATCGATAGGAGTATTCTTGTTCAC
>VDFB02112218.1:0-41022 GCA_007258455.2 Sequoia sempervirens | reverse complement strand
TCCTTAGATACCTAATCTCTCTATATCTCTAAGATACTTCTCTCTATCTCTTTCATTTTATTAGTCTTATCTTTAACAAATTAAGAAATTAGAACTATGATTTGGTTTCATATCTCCCTCTCTCCTACCATAGTGAGCTAACCCCCCCTCTCTCTCCTTAGATAAGTCTACTCTCTCTCTCTCTATCTCTCCTTAGATACTTCTCTCTCTCTCTCTTCCATTTTATTAGTCTTATCTTGTACATTAAGAAATTATCTAACTATGAGTTGGTTTCATCTCTCCATCTCTCCTTAGATACTTCTCTCTCTCTCTCTCTCATTTTATTAACTTCTTATCTTGTAAAAATTAAGAAATTAGAACTATGAGTTGGTTCCATCTCTCCCTCTCTCCTTTTGCCATAATGAGTTAACCTCTCTCTCTCTCTATCCTTAGATATGTATACTCTCTCTCTATATCTCCATAAATACTTCTCTCTATCTCTTTCATTTTATCAACTTCTTATCATGTGCAAATTAAGAAATTAGGGTTTATGCAGGATCATAGGGGTCCAAAAAGTGGCGATATGACAAAAAAAATCAATTGCCCAAAAACATGAAATTTCGCTTTGCATTTTTACTAAGGTTAGGTAAAAAGTACATGTTGTCATGGTAAGAACCAAAGCTAAACAAATATCCATTTCAAACAAATATTTTTTCGAATGAAATCATATAAAAAAATATATTATATTATTGTAATATATTATATTTTTAATATATTAATATAATATAATATATAGACAAGTGAATATGTGTGAGGCTTCCCCGCGTGAAGCTATGCACGCTCATACTAAAGATTGAGGCCAAGGGATGTTGCTGCATTCAGGCGTGAGGGCTAAGGCGTCGAACAGAGGTAAGAAGGTTTCGTCTGGCAGGCTGCGGGTTGGGCGTTCGACAATTGGGGATGGTAGGAGCCGGTATTCCCTTCGATCCACATCTAGCTCTCACTCTTTGCCTCCCCCTTTCCCAGAGCTTGATCCTTTGCATGTGGATTTGGACTCGGCACTAATGGATGCAGTGGTTTCCCCTCCTCTGGATCCCCAATCTCTGGCTAGGTGTAAGAACAAGGCGAATCCCTTTCACGAATGCAACTCCTTTTGTTTGGCACAAATTTTAAAGGAAAACCCTATCCCGCCTCCTCCTATGTCGCCGCTAAAATCTGCTGCTATTCCGGAGCAGGTTTAGAGTTCAGAGGGTTCATCTTTCTCTATTGGTGATGCGATGGTTGCCTTCTCCAAGGAGTTGATGGATCTTCACATTTCTGATGACCACATCAGTGTGATTGTTGCCAACCTTGGTGTACGCTCTTTGGTCCTGCAAATTCATGTGCAGGCACTTGTCACTGGTTTCACTTCTAGAATGGGCTAAACGAGCTTGGGACAATCTTTCTCTCCCTTCGGTTGAACCAATGGATTTTGGATTTTTCCTTTTCACTTTCAACTCGGCTGTGGACTACGACTTCGTGAAGCTTAATGGTCCTTGGTTTTATGGTAATTCTAATTTTTTTGCGTCTTCTTGGACCCCCTTTTTCAATCCTACCACTACCATGGTTACTGATATTCCTATGTGGATCAAACTCTATAATTTCCCCCGGTGATGTGGTCTTTGGACCTTATTAAAATGTTGATTAATCAAGTTGGAGTTTTTGTCAGGATGGAGTCAGAGGTGTGTGATCTTTCTCGCAAGTTTATCAAGGTTTGTGCCGTGGTGGATATCTCCATGCCTCTTTCTCATTCCATTCACATTCACTCTTCTTTTAGCACTTGGAATCAATTCATGAATTTTGAGGGGCTCGCCTTTAGATGTTATCGCTGCAACAATTTAGGTCATAAAGTCAAGGCTTTCTCCGCCAAGCGTCTCTCTAGCACGCGATACATCAGTCTCAAAAAATGGGTGAGAAAGTCTGGCACTCCTGATGCTAATTTCATCTAGTGAAACCATGATAAGTTCTTCTCTTCTTTTGATCCTATGGTTGAGCCTGTTCCTCCTGTTGTGTCTCCTTCTCCTCCTCATGCCAACCTCGACACCAACAATGTTGTTGCTCCCCACTCGTTCCGGTGGAAGAGGATTCTGATTCTAAGGGAACTTATCCTTTCATGGATGACTTGGAGGAGAATGTTGAAATTTTGATACCTTTGAATAGGATTTTGTTCTTGCTCCCTCTCGGTCTTTCGGGCTTGGAAAAATGGATAGCAGTAAAACTAAACCTGACTGCGAAACTAGGAAAAAGAAAGGAAGAAAATATGATGCTGAGAAACTTCGTTCTGAAGGTTTGGATGTTGTGGCGGCAGGGTCTTAGTGGACTATGGAGGCCCTACTGTCACAGCAGGCTAGAAAATTCTAGTTCTTCTCGGTTTTGGGACTGAAGTTTGGAGTTTTATGTAATCATTTTCTTTCTCTCTTGCCTCTTTTGGGGCCTGATGCCTGGGGCTTTCTGTATTTGTTTTCCTCCTTTGTTCCTCTCAGTCTTCTCTTCCTCCATTAGGTTCCTTTTAGTGCTTTGTTCTTCTCTCATTCTTGGCCTTGCAGGCCTTTTGTAATTTATTTCTTATGTTTAATAAAAATCACTTCTTACGGATCAAAAAATAAAAATTATATAATTTATTTATATTATATATAATTATTATTAATTTAAAATATATAATATTATAATATTATATAATATCATGCGGTATAGTTTATATCACGAGCAAACCCAACATAGTTAAAAAAAAGCCTATAAAAAGAAACGAATATCTGTTTCGTATGAAATCATATAAAAAATAAGTATTATATATATTATATTATTATAATATATTTTTTTATTAAGAGGGGTAAACGCTTTTGACCCGGAGCTATGAATCGGTGAGGTCACAAATGGGGGACCCCATCCCCAATATAATTCTCAACGATTACATCCCAATTGGGTTTGAACCTTGATGGAAAGAATAACAACACAACTTAACCATCACACCATGCCATTATTGGTAATATAATATATAATATATACTATACAACATATATTATATATAATATAATATATGATGCATATTATATTATATCATTAGTATATGATATATTATATTATTATTAATATATAATATTACTATATTACTATATTATATAATTAATAATATATATATAATTATATTATTAATTTATAATATATATTCTATCACACGGTATAGTTTATATCACAGACGGACTCTTAAACATAGTTAAAAAAAGACTATGAAAATAAACAAATATTCATTTCTTGCATTATAAGTAAAAAAAGGGGTTGAAAGTTATTTTTACAGTTTACATTTGGCTGTTGCGCAACAAGGGCGAAAAAGGGAAAACATATATTTGTTAACTCTAATATCTGAGTTGAAATTTTACACTCCAAACCATTTTCAATCAAAGGTATTTGATTTTTAATGGTTTTTCTTTAAAAAAATTATTTTAGCATTATTTTATAAGAATTTTAGTTTAAAATGGGTTTTTTAATATGCATGTTAGCTTGTAATAAAAAATTGTTAATTTTAAAAAAAAATAGCATCAACCAAATTTTCCAATGGCTAAGAATCCCAATCTTGTTGCAGAAGAAAACCCTACCCAGCCAAATCCTCCTCCACCACCTAATCCTCCCTTACAAAATCCACCCTCTATCCATGACTAAATCCATGGCAATTTAACTGAATTGAGAAACATTTGCCAATTATATGATAGGCACCCTACTTGTATGCAATGAAAACCACTTTAGAATCAATAATTTTCGATGTTGAAACTCTTACTAACCAAAATATTGCCTTTTTAGAGTGATGAGAGCCAAGAGGCAACAATATGTCGATGGTTATTGTGTGAGGTAAAATGTGTAAAGTAAACAAGATCACACAAGCAATGAAACACATTACATTAGAGAATTTAATCATAAAAATGAATCAAATTGAAACAAGAGAAAATTCCTAAAATTGTTCCATCGTTCTCTATTCTCAAGGATCCTCTAAACCATTAGTCCTCTCAGATTTGTATATTGCACTATGACTATTTGGATGACAACCTAAGAAACGAGATGATGTAGAATGCAAGAATCTAACTCTTACATAGTTTAATAAGTTGTATGATAATGTTGAATGATACTATGATATTATGTTGTGAATGATAATGGTAATATGACAATGGATATGATACTAAAGATTATGATGCAAATGTTGTATAAAAACTAAAATGATAACTAAAATGCAGCTATGAAACTAAGCCATGATTCTAAACTAAGATGCTTCTACAATGCAAATTGCTAAATACTAAAATGCTCTAAATGCTCAAATGACCCAATGCGATTTCTGCAGAGTAAGTTTTCTCAACGATTGGATTGCAAATGTTGTAGCAAGAGACTGTATTTATAGGAATTCCAAGGCATCTTGTGATGTGGCAGCAACCAACGGTCAAGATTTCAGCTGGAGAGATGAACGGTGGAGATGGAAGAAGTTAGAGGGAATCATGGAGGATGCTCCCTTGATTGTCAACACCATGCCAAGTGTGAGGGAGAATGAAATGATGGAGAGAACCAAGTGTCCAAAGTTTGTTTTGGAATTGGTTGAGGATAATTCTCATTTAAATTCATGTGACATTTGATGACGTGGCAAGAGGAAAGGTTGGAGACATGTGCCTAAATTCAAATTGGGAATTTAAATTTAGTGAGAAGATTATTAATTAAATAAAACAAACTATTGACATTTGTTTATTTAATTAAACTTAGAAGAATGTGATTTAAGATGGTAGAATTAGAAAGTGTGAACAATATAAATAAATTTGGAATTTATTTATATGTAGACAAATTAAAGGGGTTTATTAATTAAGTAACTTGTATTTAATTAATTAATTGTCTTGACCGATTTCGGGTGTATACAGTTATCATACAACCAAGTGAGGGAACTTGACATTTTCAAAGCCCAATTAGCACAACTATTTATCAATCCTAAAACTAGACAACCCGTTGATGTGCACAAGCCTAAATATTTGATTAAATAGTGCACACATCAAGGTATCCTAGATAATTTTTGGGATTGTTGGTGGATGGTTTTTGATAAACCACCCAACAACAATTTTTATGTCCCACAATATTTTCTTCGAAAATCGTATGCTAAATTTGTCATGGGTAAGCATGTCAACTACTTTGATATGCAAAATTTTCAAGGTGTGGGTAGAAGAATTCCTCAAGATAGACCCAAGGTGCATCGAGTAACCCCAATTATTCCCCCTCCACCTATTGCTCCCCCACCTCCAATACCTTACCTAGAGATTGTTGCATATGCAACACATTAGATTATTTTGGTTGTACATGCTTTGACTAGCCATTTGATCTCATAGAAGTCACAATTCACGCAACCACATGATAGTGATACACTTGTTGCATCAGTTGCTATTGGTATACCCTCCCCTTCTCCACATATTTGTGTGGCCCATCACTACATTATGAGCAACCATATATGTTTGGGTCCTCTTGGACAACCTACTAAGGATTTGATGGACACATCCGACTATGAGGTCCATCATATGTCAAATGTAGGAGATGAAAGAGCACAGGTCAGAGCATATCCAAGAGAGTCATTGGGTGTGAGAGATGATGTGGATGTAATGATAAAACTTAAAGTAATTTCATAATGCATTTTATCTTAAATTAATATTTTATAAGAGATATTAGTACTAATGTATCTTTATGTGCCAGATTTAACAATTATTAATAGAGGATCAAATTTCGTAGGTCCAAGAGGGTACAGTTACGACCATTTCATTTGTATTAGAGAGTAACTATATGACATACTTTTTGCACATACATGTTTGCAATTTTTTTATTGTATATGCATATCATTTAAATTATGATTGAGATGTTAATGTTTCAAATCTATTATGATTAAATACATGTACATAGATTGATAGTCTTATGTATTATTGTCTTTTTATGTAGCAACTTGGTACTTTAACATCCATGATGATTGCTTCTGACACATTGGAAGAAGCATCACAACATGTATATGTTTTTTATATTCTCGACATTATGATTATATGTACATGTGCATTTACAGTCTTACATTCTTATCATTTTTTATATAGGAAACTATCTTAGCTGGTTCATCCATCATGATCCCTTCAAGAATAAGAGAACAAGCATCACATGAGGTATGTGTTTATTTTATATTGTAGATATATACATTTAGATAGGATTATATATGTTTAGTTTATGATTATTTTTCAACAATTATATATTAATTCGTATCAATTTTATTTTACCTGCTATAGTCCTCCGCTCGATTCAATAATGTGACGAATCCGGTGTTGGCCCACAATTGTCATTGCACCAAAAGATCGACCTATTAATTTTCCTGATACAACTACCAGAGTTAACGGATCCATGGGAGGTGGTTAGTCCATGTCACGAATCCTAAGGGGAGCGCTGACCATCTGCCAACAAACTCCCCCTCAATGTTACCCGAGGGGATTCGAACCTGGAACCTTTGGCTTTGATACCAATCGTCGGTCCACAGTTGCCATTGCACCAAAATATCGACTTGTTAATGCCTGATACAACTGCCAGAGTTAACAGATCCATGAGAGGCGGTTAGTCCATGTCACGAATCCCGAGGGGAGCACTGGCCATCTGCCAACATCCGGGACCATTTTGATATGTTAGGACTCCTGATCGTCCTACAAGACAATCATATGCAAAAAATATTGCATAAAAAATAACAAGACTTGAGGTAATCAAGAATTCCATTTTAGATATATTATAGTTCAATATAGTGATTTTGATGTTAATTTGACAATTCTAAATTATAGTATATAAGTTTCTATTTAGTAGTCTAACTTGTCAACCATTGACGTAATTAATCTAATTTGTGGTTTGAATTTTTATTGTGCAGGTAACTTTAGAGCCACCAAGCACTTCGAGGAGGCTCAATTTTGATGATCCAACACAAGATTAGGATTTTCTAGAGGTTGATACATTTAGGGATGATACATAGCTATTTAGCATGTATATTGTATATAGATCTTGAGATAGCATATGCCACATTTTATAGAACTTGTTTTGATTTGGTATATATGCCAAATTTGTATATGCACATACATAATTATTTTACAATTTGATACATAAAAATTGATATTTAATCTAATTTGTTCTTTATGTGCATGTCTTTCTACTTTGAAACTTAAAATTGGAATGTATAATTAGTTTAGAATGGTTAAGTTATAATCAATAACATGATATAGATTAATAAAATTTCTCTTTAATAGAACTTATGAATTACAATTGGCAATCCATCTATGTTAGTGTTAAATTTGATTGCCTTCGACAACTTCACCAAATGTTATGATCATTTTTCTAATGTTATCAATCATAACATGGATGGTTATGTTCCTTGGTGTAGATGTGAAAAGATAAATTACAAGAATTTCCAATGTCGTACTATTATCAAAATGACTACAAATACATCCTTTTATACAAAAAATGTAACAGTAAATTGTGAACATTTGTGTAAATTTGGCTTGGTAGCAAAGTGTGAGATGGGCTAGTTAACTAAATGTTTTTTTTTTACAATTAAAAGGATCAAGATTGTGGTCACAAGAATGTCCCTGCAACTATAAACATGACTTGGCATGCTAAGATGGAATATTTATTTCTCTTAGTTGAATTCACTTGATGTCATTATAGTCTAAAATTTTACACCTTGTAATAGGATGAGTCTCTCATATTCCTAGTTTTGTATATTGATGACATATTGATCACAATGAGTTCTTCATCCTCAATTGTGATAGTGAAAATTGTTATACATGATAATTTTTTGATGACTGACTTGATTTTGTTGAGCTTTTTTTTCTGTGGGATTAAGCTCTATCACTTTACATCAAAGATCTACCTTATATAGTCCAAAAATACACTTGATTTTCTCTCACAATTGTATATGGTCAATTTCAAACCTACTCTAACTCACTTTCTAGATCCAAAGTCAAAATTTTGGTGAGATGTTAGATTCACCATTACTTGATGCTACAATATATTCATATATTATTGACAACCTCAATTATTTGATTCACTCTAGGCATGACATTTCATATGCCATTGATAGGATCTCTAGCTATTAGGAACCTCATGAACTATAATAGATGGAAAACTACTAGTTCCTCCACTATACTCAAGGAACTTATAGTTTTGGGATTCTCTATGCAACAAGCGTTGATATTGATTTGATTGGGTACACTAAGTTTGATAGGCCAATTGGTTTACTTGATTGTAAGTCTACTTCTAGTTATAGTTTCTCACTAGCTTCTAGTTAGGTATTTGATGTCCAAATAAGATGCAAAGTGTCATTCTCTTTCTTCCAATTATGTAGGCCATCTATTATATTTATAAAAATGAGTGTGCAACATTAATCTATTAGAACCTATTCCATCATAATTGAACCACACATATTAAGGTTCACATACATTACATTCAAGAGTTCATTCATAGACAAGTCCAAATTCTTCACCATTGCTTGACTATTAAGTAGGTGCCAACATGAACCAATGTAGGAATGTGTGAATGATTTTGATGTAAAAATATATAAATGTGACATTCGTGAACATACATAATTAGGTGCATATGCATAATATTTGTTAGTCTATGCATATTTTCATCATAATCATCATTATTTGCATATGTTCGACACACTTGATGGTGATTACACATACATGTGACCATTTTCAAAATACACATGACATTCATAATCATCATATTTTTCATACATTCTACCGTCAATATATTCAATAATGCTCATAAATCATATTTTTCATGTTCTCATGTACAAATACATCTTATATCATCTTTTAACCATCATAATCATCAATACAACTAATAATTCCCATTTAATTTTATCGATGTCCTCATGTAAAAATATATCAATGCATCTTGCTATCAAGATATGCTAGATACACAATTTATATGTGCCCTTGATATCCTCGCTTCGTAATATGCATATCAAATCATTGCTACTCTCAAAGACATGTGTATTGCAATATTACAAAAATTGTTAAAAAACAAAAAAAACATCAAGTAAAAGTAATTGAACAATGAAAGCAACATGAACTCCAATGTTGGATGCATTGCCATCAAACCTCATGTCCTACTCAAAGCTTTTGTTCAGAAATGCTTGCATATAAATGTTAGAAAATTATGGATTATAAACAACACGAACAACAAAGTCAATGGATCATTCTTTGACATCAAATGCAAGATTATAAATCAAGAGATAAAATTATATGAAGAAGATGCCTCCTTATGAATTACATTGAATATGTCCTCAATGTTGAAGAAAAATCTTATAACTTTTGTTTTGAATCACTTCTTGATGCAATAATATTGTCCACCAAAAGGACCTACATTTGTTAAGAATTGTTAAGAAACATAAACTTGAACCTACTTTTGACTCAACAATGGTTAAAATTAAAGATGAATATTGGAAAATACAAAAAATGTAAATATTTTAGTAATTTTGACAAATGGGCAACATGGAAACGTTGAGGTAGGCAAGTAAATACTAGGGAAGGTTTCTTTTCATTTCCCAAGTCACTCGATCATTTTGGGGTGCTCTTTTCGGGGTAGTCTCTGAAGAGCCCTAAAAGTAAAAAAATGCCAAAGTATGACAAAGTCGTTCTAGGAGCTTGTGGAATGTAGGAATTATTTTTCTTGACCTATAGGTGGATATCAAATCCATTCAAACCAAACTCTCTCGATTTTGGTCAACTCAACACCATTTGTGTGTTCCAGTGTCAAATGCATTCTTGCAAAAAAATTCAATGGAAAGTAGTGCAATTTTGTTTTGTGCATCATGGAGTGAAACCAATCGTACCAACACATAAAAGTGGGAAGGTAAACACTACGGAAATCCTTCTTTTTCTATCCAAGTCCCCTCGTGTTTCCGAAGTGCACCAATTTGGGGTAGTCTTGAAAGTGATGTAAGAGAAAAATGTGCAAAATTATTAAATTTTCAATATTTTTGACAAATGGGTAGCTTGGACATGTAAAGGTAGGAAAGTAAATACTACGGAAGGTCTATTTTTGTTTCCCAAATCACCTAATCATTCTGGGGTGCTCTTTCTAGGGTACTCTTTGAATCGTAGATTTTTGACACCCTAGACCTTTCTAGCTCTTCTAGGTTTTTTCACCTAAAAGGAGAGTAGGGCCAAAAATGCTAACTAGGTTCATTCAAATTATGTTATGTATGATGTTATTTAGGCTAAATGAAATGACCTAAATGCAATTAAGTGATCTATATGACTGAATTTGAATGCAAAACTAAAGATTTAAGCTATGTTGGAAAACACAATGTGATATGCGAAACAATGAACTATGAATGAATAAATGCAAAACATAAAGAAATGGGTTGAAACAGTGTGCACCTGGGAAAAAATTGAAGAATCTAAAATGGTCTGAATGATTCCTGGAATCACAAAAAATCAAGAGTGGGATTCATTTGCCCAGGCTAGCGAATTAGTCCCACTTTTAGTGAAAACTGTTGGGAACTAGTTTTTGACTGTTGAGATCTGGAATCTGACAAAACCTAGATTTTTAGTATTAAGATGGGACTCATTCGCCACTGGTGGAAAATCAGTCCTCTCCCAAAATTTTGAGAAATCAGGAGACAACTCTGCAACACCAGATCTGGGAATGTCTGCTTGTCGGGTTGTCAAAGTCAATTCATTAGGAAACAAACAGAATACCTTCTCCAAGCTTGAAAAATTGTTGATTTGATTTGAAGCATCTAGTTGACTTGTTGACCACTCTTCAACACCTAAATACTTGTTAAATATTTACACAAAAGTTTGCAAACACACATGCAAGAGGGGGAAAATGGTTGAGGGTTAGCAAATAGGGGTTTGCCTTGGTCAAACCCCACTTTGGTAATCAAACCCTTAAAGAAATAATGAAATGCAAGAGAATGATAAACAAATAACATGCAAATGCTATCAACTTACCAAACCCTTGTTGATGAAAATCTAAAGTTGTATCAATGGATGCTCCAAAATGCTTGATTAGTGCTTGATTTGATGTTATAAGATGCTTGATTGCCTAAATGTGATGTGAGATTGAATGCTTGAATGAATGGGGGTTGAAATGGATGTAAAAACAATTATTTATACATTCTTGTGACTTAGTAACCCATTAATACCTCATCACAGGTTGACATTAAGTGATTTTGAATAAAAAATCGAAAGGAAATTTTTAAAATTTTGAATTTGGAGCCAAGGGGGACTCATTCGCAACCCATTGTGAATGGGTCCCACCTAAGACCTGTTATGCCTTGCATAACCACTTCATTTTAAACTTGTTTAAAATGGGTCCCCCCTTGTTTTGTTATGTTTCCTTTGGCTTTTTGTTTTCTGCCTTAGGCGTTTTCTATTTTGTTCTGGCGGACGCAGAACCAGGACCGAAACCGAACTTTGGAATTTCTTCTAAGTTCTAGTTTTTGTTCTGTTCCTGGTTCCGGTTCCGCCCCCTTTGTGCTTGTTCTTTTTGTTTTGGCGAGCGTGAGACGCAGAACGAAACTAAACTTCAGAACTTTTTCTAAGTTCCAGGTTCTGTCTCTATTCCGGTTCTGGTTCCGCCAAGTTTCCTTTGTTTTTGTTTGTTTGTCCTTTGTTCTGGCGAATGTGGAACTCGGACCAAAACCGAACTCTGGAAATTTTCTAAAGTTCCAGGTTCCGGTTTTGTTCCGATCCCGTTTCTTCCAGTTCTTTGTTGGTTTTGGCGAACGCGGAACTCAGACCGAAACCAAACTCTTGAACTTTTCTGAAGTTCCAGTTTTCGGTTATGATCTGGTCTCGGTTCCGCTGAACTCGTTTGTTTTGCCTTTTGTTCTAATCATTTGGTTGTGGGGTGTTTTCTTCCCTTCCTTTTTTCTTTTTCATCCTTTTTTTCATCATTTTTTTGTGTGTTGTCGAAGGCAGGGTCGGGATGGAATCTGAACCTGAAACTTTGAAAAGTTTCAGTGTCGGATTTGGTTCCGTTTCCACCCCCGTTGTGGTTCGCCCAGGATCGGTTTTTGCTCTGATCCTGCTTGCATTTGTTTCCGTGTTTTTTTCTTGTGTTTGGTCTCTTTTCCAGGGCCGGGTTAGGAATGGATTTGGGATTTGGTTTTTTGTGAAGTTTCATGTCTCCTCATCTGGTTCCGACTCTGCCCCCGCCCTGCTACAGTCCCAATTACTTTTCTTTTTGCGGACATGGAGCTGAAATGTGGCCTGAAATTGGAAAGGTTGGTTATTTCCATGTTTTGTTCCCGTTCTGACCCCGGTCCCAGTCCCTGTTTCATTTTGACTCTGCCCCCACTGGTATTAAAGGAAAGTATGTTTCTGGTTCGGATTTGGTTCTGCCTCCGCCAAAGTTGAGTTTCTTTTTGCTAAGTATAATTAAATGAATGGAATAGATAGAAAGATAGATGAATACAAGATAGATAGATAGAAAAATAGGAGATAGATAAGAGACCTTTTTCTTTAAGAATTAGCAAGCTAGGGTTTTGCAAGAGGTTAGGCATTTTTAGTTCAATAGGAAGAGGGGGTGATGGATCTTCCAGATTTTCTTAGTATAGATGGAGATAATTCGAAGACATGGGTTTTTTATACATTGGTGATCTTGCCAGATTTGTAAATGTTGTTTATCTATTTCACCAACAGTAGAAGCAACCAAATTTAAATCTACTTCATATTGTGCTCTAGAATGGTATTTATCTTGGGTTAATTATTTGGTTTGGAAAGCTTTCAAGGAATGAAATTGTATCTTATGTTTTTTTTAAATGATGATTTGCAATCTACTGTTAAAGTTTGCACTATGAATGAGTGAAACTTTGTATTAATTGCAAGTTCACTTTATTCTGTAGTTTTAGTTTAGGGATTCTTTGGAAGGTAACAAGTCTGATTAGTTGGATGAATCAACATTCTCTTCAGTTTAAAAGCTTTAATCTATCTTTTTTTGTTTCTTTAAAACCATCGATTAAAGTAGGTTTAAATATATGTTTGATCTTATAACAATCTAGAAGCTCAATACCAGCAGGCCCCTTGAACATTACAACCATATTGACCACTTTGTGAAACAGCAACGTTGTGAACCAACATCAAAGACCTTGGGAGGTGATCAGTTTGATTGTTGATTGTCTTTTTCAGGAGATGTGAGATATTTCACTTTTATCTTACCTACATGTTGTGGGTCAACTTGGCACCATCAATAGGACCTAAAAATGGGTGTCGGGAATTAAGTCATGTTTAATGTTGTTTGTCGGGTTTACATTAAAAAATGCACTTAATTAAAGCTTATAAGGGCATAAAGGGGTCAAATAAAGCATAAGAAAGGTGTAAATAGTGAAATTATGCCTAGAAAAGTGTGAAATCTTGTTACAAGACTTTACAACACTTCAAAATAGGACTTGGTTAGTGATGAAAAAGTGATTTTTAGGTGAATTGTAATTAATAGAGTCTAGAAGAGTGTAGAAATGGTTTAGAACACTTCACAACACCTTCACAAGACATCATTATTTGATTTTTAGTACCTAAATATGCATGTTCAATCCATGTTATGACATAAAATCAGAGCAAAATAGACCAAACATCATGAAACAAGGCCTAAAAGACCATGAAAATGACAAGGGTCCATTTTTCTACGGTGCACTCTCTAAAGAGCCTTAAGAGAAAAAAATGCAAAACTTGTAATTTTTTTAGTATTTTGATAAATGGGAAGCGTGGACATGTCAAGGTAGGCAGGTAAATACTAAGGAATCTCTCTTTTCATTTCCCAAGCCTCCCAATTATTCTGGGATGCTCTTTCCGAAGTAATATTTAAAGAGCCCTAAAAGCAACACCTTGACAAACTTTAACGAAGTCATTCTAGGAGCTTGTGGCGGGTAGGAATGATTTGTATGGACGTACAGGTGGATATCAAATCCTTTTAAATGAACCTCTCTCTTATTTTTGTTCAACACAACATCGTTTATGTGTTCTAGTGTCAAAAGCATTATTGCAAAAAAATTCAATGGAAAGCAATGCAAAAATGGAAAGAAGCACTTTTTTTATTTTGTGCATCATGGAGTGAAACCAAGTATACCAACACATCAAGGTGGGTAGGTAAATGCTACAGAAGGTCTCCTTTTTCTGCCTAATTCCCCCCATGATTCTGGAGTGCACTAATATGGGGTAGTCTTGAAAGTGTCGTAATAGAAAAAAATACAAAATTGTTAAATTTTCAATATTTTTGACAAATGGGAAGCGTCATCATGGATTTTCTCTTGTGTCTTGGCCTTTGTGGCCTCCTACCATTCTTCCTCCCTCCATGGCATCAAATGGGAAGAGGAATGCTACCAAGGAACTCATGTCTACTTCTCCACTTGTTGTTTCCGCTCCTACACTCCCTGTGTTTGCCCCTATCCAGGAGGTTGTCCTTCCACCAGCCACAGTTATGGAGGACACTCCTATGGAAGAACAAGAGCCTCCTATCTCTTCTCAGGCTGTGACTTTTAGTGCCCAATTTTTGGTGTGGAGCCTGATCATTCTCCAAGTGGGAGATTGTTGGTATGTGGCGACTGATCATGCTATATTGTACACTCTTCATGTATCCTCGCTAGGGTCCAGGACCGAGCTAGGCCTCGAGTGGGGGTTCGAGAGCGGCAGCCCTGCTGTTTTTCCAACTCTTCCATGAAAATTTGCAACCATATCATCTACTTTTTCGCCTCTGTTGCAGCAACATACTTTGCCTCCGTGGTGGATAAAACAACTACCTTTTGCAATCGAGAAATCCAACTCATTGTTGTCCCACCAACTATGAATACATAACCTGTGGTACTCTACCTGGTATCTATATCCCCTACCAAATTAGAGTCAACATAGCCTTTTAAATCAGTATTAGAGCCCCCAAAACACAAACATTTATTGGATGTACCTCTCAAATACCTTAGAATCCATTTTATCGCATTCCAATGCTCAATTCCAGGATGACTCATATTCCTGATAACAACTCCTAGGGCATGTGCAATATCTGGTCTCATGCATACCATGGTGTACATTAAACTACCTACAACTAAAGCATATGGTACCTTGGACATTTTTTCTTCCTCCTCTTGTGTCTTTGGACACATAGTCAATTTGACATGACTAGGCAAAGGTGTGCTGACACCTTTTGCATTTTCCATATGAAATATTTGCAACGCCTTTTCAACATAATTAGCCTGAAATAAAAACAATTTCCTATTTTTCCTATCTCTTGTAATCTTCATACCAAGGATTTTCTTTGTTGCCCCCTAGCAAATGAATTAGCTAACTGTTGTTTTAACTCCTTTATGTGATCCATGTTAGACCCCGCTACAAGCATATCATCAACATATAAACATAAAATAATGTAGCTATCATCATCTAACCTCTTAAAATAAACACGATGGTCTAAATTACATCAACTGTAGCATTGCTCAGCCATAAAGCTATCAAATTTAATATACCATTGCCGAGGTGCTTACTTCAAGCCATATAAATTTTTCTTCAATTTGCACACTAGTTTCTCCTTACCTTTGACCTCAAATCCTTGTGGTTGTTCCATATATGTTTCCTCTTCCAAATCACCATGGAGAAAGCTTGTTTTAACATCTAGCTGTACCAAATGCAAATCTTCAACAACCACAATACTTAAAACAACACGAATAGAAGTCATTTTAACAACTGGAGAAAAAATCTTATCAAAATCAATTCCTTTTTTTTGTGCAAATCCCTTTACAACTAATATGGATTTAAATATTTTCTTACCTCCATCTCCCTCTTTCATCCTATAAACCCATTTGTTTGGTAAAACCTTTTTACTTGCAGACAACTTGCATAATTCCCAAGTCTAATTTTTTAGCAAGGAGTCCATTTTTTCTTCCATTCCATGCTCCCACTGAACCTTGGTATCCACTTGCATAGCTTCATCATAATATTTCAGTTCACTAGCATCAGTTAATAAAATAGAATAAAAAGAGGGAGAAAATCTTTCCAAAGGTCTACTTATCCTTGAAGATCGTCTAACATTTACTGGAGTTTGTGGTATTTTTTTTGATGTAGTTGTGAAGCACGAGGAACCACTGGAACATCATTGTTTGGAATATCATCCAACATTGCATAATCATTTTCTTTCTTCTCATGCTACTGCAACTGATCTTTGTACAACACTTTCTCATTGAATATGACATCCCTGCTTCTCACAATTTTTTGATTTTCAAAATCCCAAAGCCTATAATGAAATTCATTAATACCATATCCAACAAATATACATTTTTTTGATTTTGCATCAAGATTGGCTCTATTTTCAAAATCTACATGTGAAAATGCTTCACAACTGAAGGTCTTGAGAAAAGAATAACTCACCTTCTTACCTGTCCATGCTTCCTCTGGAATACCACAACCCAAAGGATTGGAGGGACCTCTATTAATTAAATAAACAACAGTGTTTACAGCCTCTTCCCACATGTTTAAAGGCAGCCCAACATGCAATCTCATAGTCCATGCACGCTCCATTATTGTTGTATTCATGCGCTCAACCACTCCATTTTCCTGTGGAGTCCTTAGAACTGTTTTTTGCCTACAAATACCATTAGAGGAACAATAATCTTCAAACTCTTTGCTTGAATACTCACCATCATTATCAGATCTGAGACATTTTAACTTTTTACCCATCTGATTCTCAACCAAGCTTCTCCATTTTTTAAAAGTTTCAAATACATCATATTTTTACCTAAGGAAATAAATCCATACCTTCTTAGTTGTATCATCAATGAATGTAACATAATACTAAGATCCACTGATACCTGAGCTAGTCCCCATACATCCATATGCACAAGCTCCAATTTCTCATATTTCTTTTCCTTCCCATCCTTGAGAAAACTCTCTTTTGTTTTCTATACACACAACTTTCACAGAAATCCATATTAACACATTTTAGACCTGGTAAAAAATTATTTGAATGAAGGACTTTCATACCTTTTGCATTCATATTCCCAAGTCTATTATGCCATAGTGTTGATTCATAATCCACAACAACTATTTGATTTTCTGCCTGCTGAACTGTAGCAACTATTCCTGAACATTGATTTTTATCTATAATAGCTAAAGTAGAAGGAACAATATGACCTGTGCAAAGATATAAGGTGCCTACTTTCACACCTTTTTCTACCACTAAGGCATCTTTTGTAACCTTCCAATTTTTATCACTAAATGTAACACAACCTTCATCATCTAGTTGCCCTGCTGAAATTAAATTTATGCTTAACTATGGAACGTCCCTTACCTCATGTAGTAGCCAATGATTCCCATTCTGCAACTTAATCTTGATTCTTCTCTTTCCAACAATTTGACAGGGTTTGTTATCTCCCAAATAATCCATCCCAAAATGCCCTTGGACATAATCAAGAAAATAACTTCTATGGGGTGTAGCATGAAATGAAACCCTTGAATCTAATACCCAAGAATCATCAACATCATCAAGGGAAAGAATAAAAACATCCTCATTAGATTTATTAGTTACCAAATTTTCCTCTTTATTTCCTTCATTTTTGTCTCCTTTATTTTTCCAAGACCAACAATCTTTCTTTAAATGACCCGACTTACTGCAATACCAACAATCCTTCTTTTCTCTAGATCGAGACCTTTTGTCCTTTGATTTTCCTCGTGACTTCCCATGAATTCCAAAATTTTTTCCTCTCTCCTTTTTTCTGCCCCTGCTTTTTGCATTCAAAACACTGCCTGATGTGGATGTTCCACCAAAGCTTTTCCTACGAATTTCCTCACTCAAAATAACACCAACATCATCAAATTTCAATGTATTCGAACCAGAAACAGAATTGCTAACAGCCATTACCAAGCTATTCCAACTTTCAAGAAAAGAACATAGAATCAAAAGAGCCCTAACTTCTTCATCAAAGTTTACATTTACAGAAGTTAATTGATTGGTAATCGTATTAAACTCATTTAAATGATCAGCAACTGACCCACCTTCTACCATTTTCATATTAAATAAATGCTTCATAAGAAATACCTTATTTGAAGCGAAATGTTTTTCATATAACTTCACCAAGGTTTGCATCAACTCTTGAGTTGTCTTTGATGTAATATTGAACTCCATCGATTGTGCTAGGCATAAACAAATACTATCAAGTTCCTTTCTATCCAAAATATCTCAGTCCTCATTAGACATTGCTGAGGGTTTCTTGGTTTTCCCTTCCAATGGCCACCATAAATCCTTCTGATAGAGGTAGTCTTCCATCTACATCTTCCATAACTGATAGTTCTACCCATTGAACTTCTCAATCTTCAACTTACCCTCATCTGTCATTGCTCCTACTTAATTGTGAGACTTCCACTCAATTGTGAGACCTTCCTCCAGAGGATAAATGAACACAACCCACTCTAATACCACTTGTTAGGGTTAGAAGACAAATATCTAACAATTAAATGTAGATTTGATCCATAAAATAGAGAAATAAAACACACACACAAAAAATTATATCAACAACAAGACAACACAGAGAATTTAACATGGTTCACCCAATATGGGATACATCCACAAAACCGCAACCATCCAATGATTTTATTATCCAGTGCAAAAATTATTACAATCTTGTGAGTAATCACCTTTTTTGCAACCCCCCATCCCCAACTGCTTATAACAAGCTTTTTAGAAGCTTTCAGAATTAGGGTTCTACAAAGTCAATTTTTTCCTTTTTCGGTGATGAAGCGAAAAAGTAGGAGAAAAATTTTCCTCAGGGGCTGCTGCCCCCGAACCCTCGCTCGAGGCCTGGCCTAGCCCCGAACCCCGATGGGGATACATGAAGAGTGTACAGTATAGCATGATTAGTCACCACATACCAACACCCAGAGTTACGTAATTAGCTTGTGTACGAATGCAAGCACGACAGAAAAATCTCTAGCTATTGAACTAGATGACTTGCAAAAGATAGAGGGGGAGCTAGTAGCTCCTATTTCTACATCTTATGTTGTGTCTCCTTCTACTTCTCCTTCTACTTCAGTTCCAATTGCCTCCATTTTTCTTTTGGCTCCCCTAACGAGACCTAATGACACTCACTCCAAAAGGGTGTAGGTGTTCATTGCTCCTTTAGTGGAGCCTCCTCTTTTGATGTCCCTTCCAAACATCCCTCCTTTTTCTCAGCCCATAAACATGTCAAACACAACAGTGGTGTCTGTTGCGGCTCTATCTTTTCTCTCCTCCACCTCTGCTTCTTCCATGGGGATCTAGCATCCTTCACTGAAGCGCAAGTTAGAGGATGACCTCACTTTCGATTGGTGGCTAGAAGAAGGGCTCACCCTTTTTGGGAGCTACAACTATTTTTGCCTATTTCATCCTTGTGATGGAAATGGCCCCTGCATCCTTTGAGCTTGTCACCACCCCTCTTGACGAGGTTGGTAGTGGATCTCAGGAACCTCTTTCTTCTCCCACTTGGTTAACACATGGCACTCTAGTGAAGTGCATGTTTAACTCAGTGGATGGTGTCTCAACTCTATCCTCAATCTTTGCAAGATCGATGACCCTTACTTCACAAGAGCTTAGTGAAAAAGACCTCGAGGGGCCTTTTTCCTTGGCCCTTGTTGTAAGAGAGTTAGAGGGTACTCCCCTCACTATCCCGCCCTTGCAAGCCCATCCTCCCTCCCCATATAATGATCTAGATTTGGAGTAGGATGACCTATTGATCAATGAGTATGGTGGTACCTCTTCTTTATCTGTAACGTAGATTTGTGTGTGTGTTTGGTTCCCCTATGCTTGTATTTATGTGTTTGTGATCCTTCCTGGAGGACCCTTGCTACCCTTGTAGGTGCTTGGATACAAGATTGGAAAATTTGTTGTGAACTTCCTCCATTTGTTTCATCATTCTTCTATATGTTGTGACCTTTTCTTTTCGACAATTGGGGATGATGCAAAGCGTTGGGGGTATTTGGGCCACCTTCCATGTTGACCCAATTTTTTATTTTCATTTTTTTCTTCATGTTCTCTTCTTCACGATCTGGGAACTTTAGGGATTGATGATTGTTTATTCATACATCATGTGGTACCTATTTATATATATGAACATATCTGACCCCAAACTCCCAGATCCCCCTATCTCTTGATTTATTTGTTTCTACTTGTCTCTTGTTCTCTTTTTCTGTGTTTGTCTCTTCCTATCTCCTTCGTGATGTTGTGGTGCTTATGTGTTGTCCCTTGAATGCGTGAAAAAAATTCAAGATTACATCTTGCTATGTCTCATGGGACACAACATCTTTGCCTTTATTTTCTCTCCTTAGGATGTCACATGCTCCTCTACGTAGCACACACCATCCTAAGGGGGGGCTACCATACTTCCATGATTTTCAATAAGGTGAATTTAATGGCCAACGAATCCCTTACTATTTTTTTTTTCATTTTTCAAAAATGTGTTCTTTAACAAGGACCCCTTCATGAAATTTTTCTTTCGAAAACAAATTTGTAATGAAAGAATCTAAAAAATTTCCTTAAAAAAAGGTGTACTTTTTTCTAATGAATAGATTTGAAAACTTGCCTTTGAGAAGGAGCATTCTTTCCATCAGATTCCTTGATGAAAGAGATCTTTCAGAAGGATTCCTTGATCATAGAATCATTTGTAGAAAATTCCATGTCTTTCAAATCGGAGTGCCCCCTTGAGTGGGCCCCTTGCTATTTTGAAGGGTTCCCAAAGGGAGCCCTTTGAAAACTTCTCCTTCAATTGCATGCTCTATGATATGTGTTTTTGTTTTCGCTTCTTTTCATCTAACATGTTTTGTCTGTAGCTTAACATGTTTCTTTGCAGGATTGAGGACATGTAAAGCCCCCTTTACCCTCAAGCTTTCCTAGTAGGACCAAGCACCTAATCAAGCTTTCCTTGCAGGATCGAGAACTTGTGACCCTTCACATCGAACTCTTCAAGATTGAGCACTTGTAGAGTACTTTCATATCAAGCCCTGCAAGAACGAGAACCTGCGGTGCTCCCTTTGTAGGACCAAGAACTTGCAAAGCATTAGTCAAACTTCTACGGGACCAAGAACCCATGGATCCAATTCTACAGGACCAAGTACCTGTGGAACCATCTCTTTCTCTCTTTCATGTCAAGGTTGCCTTGTGGGACTGAGAACTTGTAGAGCTACCTCTTGCACATCCAAGTGTGTCAAGTCAAAGATCTATTTCATTGGCAGTTAAGGTATATTTATTCTCTTCAATGTCTTTCTACTTTACCTCACATCCGAACTAACATGTATACTCATTACAGTGGGGGAAAAATGTAATGGCATGAATTTTTACCCTAGGAAAATTCCCCATTTCATCATCCCTACCTTAGAAAATATAAGTTCGATGATGCAAAATCCTTTGCCACCACCTTGCTTCATCCACCTGGTTGTGTCTTTTTGTGTTGGTGAAACAATTTCTATCTGGGACGCATGTGCACCACGCAGACATCTACACACCGCATTGTTGTCCTGATAGGATTCCTACCCCTAGGATTTGTAGAAACATTACGCTTTCTATTGGTTGTGAAATGTAACGTTTCCTGTGTCCTTGACCGAAAAAATCCAGTCCTTTTACCTCCCTTTGCTAATTCAAATTTCTTAATTCCCATCTGATTCAGTCTTTTAGACTCTCTTCATTCTCTCATGCATTCTAACTCATTCTAGCTTCACCATTCTTTCTTCTACACCATTTCTTCTCCATTGCAAGCTTCTGATTTTGGCTCCAACATCACGCTCTTGCAGCAACACCACTGCTATTGGAGGATCCTCAAGCTTCTTCCTTCCGCTATTGGCCTTGAATGCTCATAGTTGAGAAGGTGACATTATCCTTTGTTGTCCATTTGCATCATCTAGTTTATTAGGTAGCATTCTAGTTGTTAGTGCTATCTACTTAGCAATATTATTTCCTTTCTACTTTCTCCATCGCTTTCTACACTTTGTGGCTATCTAGCTATTCGTGGAGGTGGGAACACCAAAATGGGGGTTTGATTGAGGTAAACCTTGAACACAACCCAACATTTTTCTCATTTTTCGTGTGTGTAGGTGTTTTCGAGTGGAGCTACTTAAAGAATCAACTTATGGATAAAAAGGTATATTTTTCCACTCTCTTTGTCATTTCTAGAATAGCATATTTCTAGTATTCCTTTTGTTGTACTTGTAGTTTCTATACTTTTCTTGCATTCTGTAAAATCATAAAACAATAAACATTTGGATTGTGAAGTAGGCTTCTTGTGTTTTTGTTTGTTTTATGGACCTTTGCCCATACAGGACGCCAATGCATCCCTAAGATGCCAGTGCACTGCGATAGAGTATGAGATCTACGTTGCTATCCTTAGATAGTGAGTTGTTTGGGCAGCAAACCAAACCTTTGAAGTCGGCTCTTCCGACCTTATGAACATCTTGTTTTAGCATAAGGAAAGCGACAAGTTGTTTTCCCTTCCTTTTCAGCTTTAGTACCTTGTCCTTTTCAATCTTTCTAGTGAACTCAAGGTAGTTTAGGGTAGTTTGCTCCTTTGGGCTCTCCTGTGACTTGGAGTTCCGGGGGTGACAGGTCCCCCTTCTCTACAAAAGTATTAGAAGGTATCTAATACCACTTGATGCACTTATATAATCTCTTTTGATTGATACCACTTGATGATCTAGATTCAAACAAAGCTTCTACTACCACTTGATGTTCCTTTACAAGATGTAAAACTAAGCTTTGATACTACTTGGTGTTATTCATGTTTAAGGATTCAATTAAGAACTATAGAATCATGCAACCAATACAACAACTACTCAATGAATTCACAACAGAAATAAAATAAAATAACAAATTGAGTGGAACAATATTATTATCAATCAATAGTCTTTGTTGAAAGATCTTACAATAGAATGTGGTCTCAACCTCTCAATAAACTACAAGCACAAATAACATGTTGATCTTCAATTTGTTGAATACCCAGAATACTAAGAGGGGGTGAATTAGTATTCTTTTAAACCATTCAAACATTTAAACATCCAACCCACTTAGCAGATTCATTTGCAGTAAATGAAATAAAGCATGAAACATTCAACAATATCACATAACACATGAACACCAAGATTTTTACATGGAAAACCCAAAATGGGAAAAACCACGGTGAGGATTAGCTCATAATATATTATAAATGATTATAGTATATATATACAAAAGTTCTCACTGCAGATGGACTCATTATCCAAGTGGACTCACTGCCCACTGAGAGAAAATATAGAAGAGAGATTGTGGCTCACAACCTAGTTTGAACTATTACAATTTCATCTATCATATTTATGAATTTCAATTCCACTGAAGCTCAATAAATTGACTTTACACACTTCATCCAATTCAAGTCTAACACTCTACTTTCCTCTCCATTTGCATCACTTTAATCTTCAACTCAACATTCATAACTTAAATTTGTACTACTCTGATAATATTCACATCACTTACATGTAGAACACTCACAACATTCAACAAAACACAGACAAATATCTAACGCATATATCCTCATCAAGCATATCCTCAATTAGGTTAGTCTAATTAGATATAACATTCAAAATATAACTTGTTGGCTAAAATCCTTCCACACACCCCTCACACCAAAATTTAAATCTCAACATAACTTGAAATAGGTTGGAACGGACCTATAATAGATCCCGCATAAGACCACAACACTTAATTAACCTTCACATACCTTCAGTCTTATTAGGTCGGCACCACAAAAGACCTAATGCAAAAATTCTTCAATTTTGTATACATATTCGAACACATGTACCTAAAAACTAAATTTCAACTGGAATTCACACATTATTGCCATCTTCCAACATATCCTCAAAAGCGCAAATCCAAAAATTCATCCGCAGAGAAGTGTGAACTCTCCCACTCAAATGCATTGTATAGGAAATAATTGTAATTTGCTAGTCCAAACTTCTATTACTTATATCTCTCAAACTAAGAGCCAAAACATGATGAAATTTTGGAATCAAGTACTTCTAACAACTAACAAAACAATGTTAGAAGCACAGAGTGAAAATCTATTACACATAATTAATAAAGTTGACACTTAGTAAATTTTCCATCACAACCAACTTTACAGGATCAAACCAACTTGTAAAAATGTCTTCCACAAACACTCCAAAACCTATTAGAACTAACCAAAATGATTTGCAATTATCTACCCCATGATATCCACATCAAGATACAATGTTGACATCAATAACAACACTGTAACACATAAAAGTATACCTTGTGCCTATCCCTCCTCCTCATGTTGCCAACAACAACATCAATGACATTATTCCAATAATATCCCCTTTTTCATTGATGGCAACATGCAAAAATATCTCCAAAAAATTCTCCCCCTTTGAATCAAGGGCAAAGAGCACCTACAACAACTATTCTAACATATTATTGGATCTCCCCCTAAGAAATATATGCATATGTACAAATTGAAAGATAGAATTGACTCCCCCTGAGTCATATATCAAAGAAAACCAAAAAATTTGTATTGGACACTACTCTATACTCCACATATATACAAATAATCTTGGAACTTAAAACTGAAATAAATAAAGAATATGAAATGTGTCAACCAAAAGAAGTTGACACTTGTACGTTCTATAGACAGGTCTACCATGCTTGTTTTCCTTCCTTCCATGTCTTTGTTGTTATCCCAAGCAACTGCATTGCATCTCAAACTCCAATATTTCTTCTCCTTCTTCTGGAGTGCTAGGTACTTGATTCATCTATGTAGCCTTATTAGCACTCAAAAGGGCACTTGAGACAGGTATAAATTTGTCAGTTACCAAGTCCCTTATCTCTCCAAACTACAAAATGACATTTTCCCTTTGTGCTTGCAGCTGGAAGAACTTCTTATGCAAATCCTCAATTACACTCCTTGTATTACTAGCTAGATCAAGTGTCCAATCATAGGCACTAGAGGCTTTATTTATCTAGGAATCAATGGATTCCATCTCATTTTTTATGCTCTATGTGGCACTGGGCCATTTCATGCAATATTGAAATAGGGCCTTAGCCTCATTTACACAAATTTGTGCATCCTTCAAATTCTCTAAGAACTTCTTGTGTGCAAGAGAACACTTCTCTGTGATTTCCAACATCTTTTTATCATTCATTTTCTTTTTTACTTCTTTCTCTACTTCACCTCTAAGATCAGAGACATATTCCTTAAAATAATTAATTAAAAGCTTTAGATTTTCCACACTGGAGAGTGGTGTCAATTTTTGCTCTGGGTACATCCTCTTGCAATACCTTCACTTCTTCCTCCACCATCTCTCAACTCTTTTGATGTGTCTCAATAATCTCCTTCCAGGTAGATGCATGGAATGCATCTCTCAATTGTAGCTTGTGGAGTGGAGAAATCTTGTCCAGATCTACATTTCCATGTTGCATTGGTAGTGTAGAAGAGGAGGATTCACTACTCACGAGTTCTCTTCATTTAGAGAGCCTCATGGGGAGAACTGCCCTAATCTACCTCAAGGAACATCGCAGAAGTTTCAGAATAAAAAAGAGCAAATCATGAAGATTCTCTAGACAAACTGACGAGCTCTCGGCCAAAGGATGTCAGTGCATAATACAGACGACAACACAGTGTGCTGGTGTCCCAGAGGCACCCTGGCATCTCGTATGAACCAAAAAGCGAGAATATCACAAATAATTCCTAAATGACTACTTCTACTCTGATTATTAAGAATTTACAAAATGAGATAAAGTAATAGAAAACGATAGAAATGAAATAAAGTAGAGTAGAGAAGGCAAGGAGAAGAAAGGAAATACTTACAACCACATGAGCGATGAAGCCTCCACCAAACGAATTCCCTCGAAACTTGCACGTGTGATATCTAGAGAGAATGTTGGGGTTGTATAGGAGTTTTCCTCAGTCAAACCCCCGTTATGGTGTTCCCACCTCTACGGACAACCAAGAAGATAGAGAAAAAGAGTTTGATGAACAAAGTGTGTGGTGAAAGAAAAACCCGCTCAGGAGTAGAACCCACACCACCAAATAAGTGTGATAAAAGCAAACCCCGCTCGAGAAGGAGAACCCGTATCACAAAAGAGGTGATAAAAGCAAACCCCGCTCGAGGAGGAGAACCCGTATCACCAAGTAAGTATGCAAATAGTAGGAGATATGGAATCCTAGGATGCTCACAAGCATAAGGCAAGGGATATGGAGCTGTAAGAGCTAAGAGAGCTACAAAGAGCGTTGCTAAGAGAGCTTGAGAGAGCTTGAAGCTGCTACAACAAGTTGTATGAAGTTGTGCAAAATACTAGAGATTGAATGAAGCTAGAGTGAGGCTAGAAAATGGAGGAGTCACAAATGAAGTGAAAGGACATCTTTTAAAGAGAAAATAAGCAAAAGGAAGCTTCATGAGTGGTTACAAAGCATCTCGAGCCGTTACCACTGACCAAAGGAGGTGACAAGTGGAAAGCATGCTCGAAAACGGTTGTTTGAGCATTAAAACATCGCAGGATGCTAGCATGGTGCGCATAGGTCTGTGCGGCGTGCTAGTGTCCGGCCATGTCATGCTACAAAACAACGCGAATGGGAAAAGCACAAAGTCCAACGAGAAGTTAACACGCAAGGGTGGCTACTAAAAAGGGGTGCTGGAGCATCTTGAGAGGGAAAAGGCTAGTGCAAGGGATAAAATGAGCCTACTCAAGATGCTAATTGAGTGAACACTAAAGCAGACGCAAGAATGTACACAAAATTGCAAGGGGTGCAATTTTACGCTTATACACGTAGTTATAGCAATTGTGGAGAAATAATGGGCTGAAATTTGAGCTGCATGCTCAGTGGGTTCCTCAAGGAATATCCAAAGGAGCCAAAGGATTCACTAGAAGTCTTTGCAATCTCTACAACCTTTCCCTTTGAATCATTTTCCTCATTATTTTTGGAGTTTACTGGTTTTTCATCTTCTATTTGTGCATTTCTAGAGGCATCCTTTTCCTTATCTTGATCTCCCTTTTAATCATTCTCTTGTTCATCTTTCTTCTCGGCATCACCAGTTTCCTCTTCAACATCTTTATTCTCATTTTCTTCATCTTTCTTCTCGACATCACCAGTTTCCTCTTTATTTGTGTTAACTGGAGGAGTGGATGTATCTTCCTTTGTTGCTTCCTCACTAGTAACAGTCTCTCCTTTACAATTATTTTATGATTCTTCATATTCTTTTGTCACCTCTTCCACTTTCGGAGGGGTATTATCTTGAATATGTTCTTCATCTGTTACATGCTCATGCTGAGCATCAATGTTTGGAGTAGCCTCTTCTACAACATCTTTTGGAGTAGGATCCTTGTATTCTAGGTTCATTCCTAGCCTCTGTGCTAGGTCTACAATATTATCAACAGTGTCCTTTCAGAGTCTCATGATCATCGTCGTCTCTACTCATTACTATGGTTACCCTTTTTTTATTCTTAGTTCTCTTGTGTACGATTGGGCCAATGTGGCCTTATTCTCTGTAGACAGGGGATCAATAATCACTTCAAGAGCATAGGCCTTCATCTTGACCTCTTCATCAATAGCCTTTTGTCTTCTCTCTATCAAAACATTCCAAAGCTCTGTAGGTAACTTCTCCTATATGTTCCTCATGTCCACTTCAAGCATTATAATCTATTTTACAATGGCCTCAACTATTGTGGCCTTATTTGTGTCATTAACTTCATTGTACAAAGTTGTTATCTCTCCAAGCATATCATATTGAATCATTCCATTTACAAGTGCCTCTACCTTCATAGGACTATGAGCTCTTTCTAGAGGTGGTTGCTTCTACTTTTTGCTCACATCTGAAGTCTTTTTATGCTTTACTTATAACTTCTTCTTTTCTAGAGATGTCTTCTTGGTGGCTTCTCCCTTCTTTTGTTGTTTGTGCATTACAAATGCTTCTTTTTCTTTCTCAATTTCTTCTTCTTCAGAAGTATCAACTATATCTACCTTTTGCTTCTTTGGTTTTGCTTCACTTTGTGAAGCCTCTTCCTTCCTCTTCTAGAACAACAAGGGTCCTTCTTCCTCCTCCTCCTCCTCTTCTTCTATAGCCACACTTATGTTATTTTCTCTAATAGCCTTTTGCTTTGGTCTTCTCTTTGTAGGGGTGCTGGGTGGTGCTACTAGAGTAGCCTTCTTCTTGTCTAGCCTTGTCATGTGCACAACTGAAGGGGATTTCTCCTTCACCAAAGGACTATTTGTTGATTTCCTTTTCTCTCTAATAGGTTTCCTTGTCCTAGAGGACTTCTGAATAGAAGGAAGAGTGGTAGCTATCCTGCCAGATCTTCTTGTGCTTCTAGATCCTCTTGCAACACTTGATTCTCTCTTAGCCTTTTCTCTTGCTAATTGAACTTGTTCCTTTGGGATGCCTATTTCCTCTGCATACTCATCAACCATCCTTCTAACCTTCTTCTGAATATGTGGTTTCTTCTGCTCCATATGTACCTCTAAAGACTTTTCTTCATATGTTTCATATCTTACCTTAGTTGTATATTTTGGACTCTTCAATAAAATATCGACAAAACTAGTAATCTCTTCTTCAATGACATCATATCCTAAGGCTAGAATCCACACTTTCCTCGGTTCCACTACTTCCATCATACACTCATATGTGCTTACCAAAAATGTGATATCATTTTGATATCTCTCTACTAGTTTTCTTGGAATTCTATCTCTCTAATGCATCCTCTCTTGAAAAAATACAAAGAAAGTAGTAAGAGCATCATATTGAGCTTTTGCATCACCAAGACTTCTCATAAAGTTTGCAATCTAATGAGCTATTGGTCTTCCTTGCAACTAGGTCACATTCAGGAAGCTCTTTCAAGAAATAGAAAATCAAACACACAACCAAAGTCCCATACTTAAATGCATATTTCTTCTTCTTGGTTTGCTTCAAATTATCCATCAATTGTTGTCTTAGCAACTCACAAAGATCATAGTTAGCACCTTTTTCAACCATATCATATCCCGCATTGATTGCGGTGGTAGATACATTTTTTTTTTTTGTGAAATAGAGTTTATAGCCAATTAACATTTCTACATACCCCACTGTAGGATTTCTGATGGGATTTACTGCTAAACCCCTCTTATCATAAGTTGCACTAATGAGTTCCATTACCACTTCATTCTAACCAATTTCAATATAAGAATAGGTCTGGTGGAGCATAGACATGTAACCTCTCTAATCACCTCCTTTTTTATCATTCCAGGCATGTTAGTCCAAACAAAATTATCATGAATTTTTCTTAGTGCAATCCTAACTCATTTGTAATCAAAGCAAAAATTTGGAAACCATTGCCATACATCCAATTTCTTTGTGAAAAGGTTTTGGTATTCCGGTTTTAGGGGAAAATTATCTACAGTCAATTCTTTCATCCACACATTTGCTAACTTTTTATGATCATATTCATCCATCTTTCCATGAATGTAAATCCTTATATCTTCTATTGGAAAAACCCCATATGGAACATGTGAAAATGCGCCTAACGGGTCATCTTCTATGGATTTTGTAGGGTATTTCTTAAATTTAGGTTGTGGCTTCTCATTAATCTCTATAACCCTCGATGTAGCCATTTCCAATGAATTCAAATTGCTTTTCAAACAAAATTTTTATGAAACTAGGACAAACAAAGATTTGTAAATACCTTTTCTTCACTTTTTTGATTAGGGTTTCAATGCACCAAGTCTCAAATCGCCTTTGATCACTCCTTCGTTGCTTTGCTTCTCTCAAGTTCTTTTTGTAAATGAATTTACCTAAATTAAATCACTTTATAACCCTTTGAATCTAACCTAATTTTTCATTTAATGCTTCAAACAATAAAGTTGAAAAACTTTTATCTATATGCACAGTCAACTTTTGATGCTCTGCAAACTTCCGCATTGTCATATTTTCTTCCGCAATCTTCACCAATAGATCAAGCATGTCAATATACATCACCTATCTTTGTGTTGAGGCATCACAAAATCTTCTTTGGTGGGGGATAAAAGATGTTCATTAAAGCTCCCCTTGAGCCAAAGCCCTCAACTTAGTTTCTGAAGGAAACATCTACACCGGATGTTGGTACAAATTCATCCTTGACCTCTATCTCTTCCTTCTTTCTCCAAATATTTTTCATCTCCTTTGTTTCTACCGAATCAACCTTTTTTACTGGTTCATTCCCTTTTACTAGATTATCCTTCTTCATATTTCTACTTCTACAAAACTTAGAAATGTGTCAAGGCCTATTGCAATTGTAACATGTGACATTCTTCTGACCAGTATTCCTTTCGTTCATTCTAGATCTGCATTGATTAGCTTTATGCCCAAATCCAATGCATGTATAGCAGTAACCATTAAAGGATTGAATTATTCTACCATTGTTATAGTTATTCATCATTTGAATTTTTCATTCACTAGCTCTATGACCAAATCTCTTGCATATAAAACATAGACCAAAAAAAGATGAAACATTTTGATTCATTTGAATTCTACATTCCACTGCCTTATGCCAAAATTTATTACAAGAATAACAAAAACCATTAAAAGATGGGTACCTTTGTGTATTTGGTTGCCTAATTGGTGGTCTTCTAGCTTCATTCCTTTGATTCTGGATCTGCTTGCCATTATTCTTCTTCTTTTGTGATTGATCTGTAATTTGATCTAATTTTGAACTTTCTCCTGTCTCAAACCCTAATCCACCTTTATCTTTAGCTCCTTTATGATTTGCAATCATTTCATCAAGATTTGTATCACTCATTTTGAAATTTTCTTCATGACTCCTTGCTTTCTCCAAATCTGATCTCAAATTCACAACTTCTTGTTCAATCCTTGTGCATTCATCAGATTTTCTTTTCACCATTGCATTCAAACATTCCTCAATCATTTTCTTTTCTTCAACTTGCACCTTCAAACCAGTGATAGTTTCATTTGCCTGTTTCAAGTGTTCATTGAATTCCTTATGCCTTTCTCTGAACTTCTTGATTTTCTCTCTCAATTTTTTGATGCATTCATCCGCTTCATTGACATTTTCTTTAATATCTCTATTTTTGCCTTCAATACTCTCAAGATCTTCAAGAGCAACTTTGATTTTTCCATATTCATCAAGCATGAAATATTCTTCAATGAATCCAACAACAGGGATCTCTTCCAGAGGAGTAGGTAGTCTTCTAATAGCCATGTGTTCAACCTCCAAGATCTTCCCCAAATGGTTAAGCTCCTTCCAAGGAACCAAACTCTGATACCAATTGTTGAACACTTGGAATACTAAGAAGGGGGGGTGAATCAGTATTCTTTTAAACCATTTAAACATTTAAACATCCTTGATCCACTTAGAAAATTCAATTGTAGTAAAGGAAATAAAGTTTGAAACATTCAACAACATCACATAACACATGAACACCAGGATTTTTACGTGAAAAACCCAAAATGGGAAAAACCATGGTAAGGATTAGCTCACAATATATTATAACCAATTATAGTATATTTACAAAAGTGGTCATTACAAATGGACTAACTACCCACTGAGAGAAAAAGATAGAAGAGAGATTGTGGCTCACATACTAGTTTGAACTGTTACAATTCATCTATCATATGCATGAATTATAGTTCCACTAAAGCTCAATAAACTAACTTTACACACTTCATCTGATTCAGATCTAACACTTTGGTTTCCTCTGTATTCACATCACTTTAATCTTCAACTCAACATTCACAACTTAAATTCACACTGCTTTGATAATATTCACATCACTTACATGTAGAACACTCGCAACACTCAGCAAAACATTGAAAAATATGCATCAAGCATATCATGAATTAGGTCAGCCTCATTAGATGTAACATTCAAAATATAACTTGTCGGCTCAAATCCTTCCACACACGCCTCATGCCAAAATTCAAATCTCAACATAACTTGAAATAGGTTGGCATGGACCTATAATATATCCCACATAAGACCACAGCACTTAATTAACCTTTGCATACCTTTAATCTTATTAGGTCGGCACCACAAAAGACCTAATGCAAAAGTTCTTCAACTGTGTATCCATATTCAAACACATGTACCTTAAAACTCAACGCCAACTAGAATTCACAAATTATTTCCATCTGTCAACATTTCCTCAAAAGTGCAAAGCCAAAAACCCATCCATCGAGAAGTGTGTACTCTCCCACTCAAATGCACTATATAGGAAATAATTGTAATATAGGAAATAATTGTAATTCACTAGGACGAACTTCTATTACATATATCTCTCAAACCAAGAGCCAAAACATGATGAAATTCTGGAGTCAAATACTTCTAACAACAAACAAAATAATGTTAGAAGCGTAGAGTGAAAAAATCATTTGTGGATTGATTCAGACTCAAAAATTGGAGCTCTGTTACACATAATTAATAGAGCTGGCACTCAATGAATTTTCCATCACAACCAACTTTATTGGATGAAACCAACTTGCAAAAATGTCTTCCACAAACACTCCAAAACCTGTTAGAACCAACCAAAATGATTTGCAATGATTTACACCATGATCTCCACATCAAGATACAATGTTGACATCAATGACAACACTGTAAAACATAAAAGTATACCTTGTGCCTATCCCTCCTGCTCATGTTTCCAACAACAACATCAATGGCATTCTTCCAACACAATTATAGTCTTTTGAGTTGGTGTGTAGTGTATAGTGCTCTTAGATATTCAATACTCTAATGTCTAAAAAAATATTATTATTTTCATTGTAACTAGTGATACCCCTCCAAATATAGATTGAGTGATGTTATATAGTATGTGTTCGAAGAAAATAACATGTTAGCCCCTAACCAAAAAGGTAATGCAAAGCTCAATGCACAATGAAACATATACCTTAAGAAGAATGCAGTAAGATGTAAGCATGGTGTTAGGGTTAGAAGGAAAATATCTAACAAATTAAATGCAGATTTAATCAATAAAACAGAGAAATAAAATACACAGAAAAATTAACATAGAGAATTTAGCGTGGTTCACCCAATCCGGGCTACATCCACAAAACCATAGCCATCCAATGATTTTATTATCCAGTGCAAAACCTATTACAATCTCGCGAATAATTGCCCTTTTTTTCATCATACTGTAACTCCCATCCCAACCCCTTATAACAAGCTTAGAAGCTTCCAGATAAGGGTTCTACAAAGTCATTTTTTTTCTTTTTTTTGGTGATTTTTCCTTTTTCAATGATGACACGAAAAAGTAGGAGAAATTTTTTTTTCGAGAGTTGCCACCCCCAAACCCCCGCCCGGGGCCTAGCCCAGCCCCGGACTCCAACAAGGATACATGAAGAGTGTACAGTATAGCATGATCAATCACCACAAACCAACACATGGAACTCAATAGCTTCATATTCATGAACCTCTTTGGGACCAATATGCATGTAGATGTCTTCAAAGATTTACCACGTGACTCATTTAGGTCTTAGGAAATTTGACAACTCACATTGTATGATTAATGATAGAACACATGAAAATTATATAGCATGCTAGAATATGATGTATTTATACTTAGATATCAATATGAAGGATCTAAGATCAATATGTGGTGATGCACAATAAGATTGCCATCTAAAACTTTAATGTGCTAAAATTATGACTAGAACAACAATATGCTTATGCATTAAAATTTTGCATTTTGTGGTAAGAATATAATGCAATTATTTTAGTACAAAACCTACAAAAGAAAATAAATGTGAAAGAAAATATTTTTTGTTGATGCAATATTGCTCTTACTGTCGAACACCCGAAATACTAAGAGGGGGGGCTGAATCAATATTCCCTAAAATTCATTAACTTAAAATGCATTTCACAATATCTCATTCAATGTGCAGTAATGAAAGAAATATTAAAAGCATGCATCACATCAATAGACATAAGAACACTAGATTTTTATGTGGAAAACCCAAAAAGGGAAAAATCACGGTGAGGATTAGCTCACAATATATTATAATCGGTTACAAGATATTACAGAATGACTCACTTCCAGGTGGACTCACTATCCGGAGGACTCATTATCCAAAAAATAGAAGAAATGGCTCACTGTCAAAATAGAAAAGAGGGTGGCTCACTGCCAGAGATTAAACTGCTAATAATGCATATGATATATGTTGAAGATACAGTTTCATTGAAGCTCAAAAAACTGACTTAACACACTTCACACTTCACCACAATTACACTTTGCACTTCTTTGCACCAAATCTTGCATACACTCTTAATTATCTCACACCTTGCACCTCACATCTTACATCCTCACACAAGGAATCAGTCTTGTATATATACCGCAACTATCCAAAACATCAATTAAGTCGGCCTAATTAGATGTACCGTGCACCACATAACCTATCGACCCAAAACACCAACACACACACATTGTGGAAAGAACCAAAATGTTTACACCACCAAAATAGGTCGGCATGACCCATAATCACTCCTATGATATCGCACCATACACAATTCAACTCCACACAACCCCAAAATACTTAGGTCGACACCAAATAACAAAACTGGCGAAGTAATGCCTAAATGAACCAACTGTTCATCCACACCTTGACACATGGACCACCAAAACACTTGCCACTTGGAATGTACACACCTATGACATCTATAAACACTCACAAATCCGCATAACATAATATCCATCTGCAATGGAATGCAGAGCATTCCAACATACACTCTGCACCACTAACTCTGTCACACCTTAGTCAATACTTTGTCAACATTTTCTTCGACTGCAGAAGACATCAAGCCTTGAAACTATGGATTTAGAATCTTCCAACATGCATCAACATTACCTCAAAACTACATAATTAGATTCTTCATAGTGGGGCAATGCGGACCACAAAACTGGTTCGTTGAACACTGAAAAATGTACTCTAGGACTTAGGCAATTATCCAAGCCAATTGGTCTACTCTAGACCAACACTTTTGTATCTTTGTCATGGGTTGCCATAAATGACAACACCATATACTGTCATGCTCATCAATTTTCATCAATCTCCCCACTCGACAATCTCTTCACATCATCATGCTCATGTTGCCAACAATCTCCTAAATGACAATCAAACTTCCATCACTTACATGGTGAATTATCTTGCATCATAATATTTTTTGCTGGTGATGACACATATATCTTATGATTTAAAAAAACATTACTATATTGTCTAATTTTTTAATGTAATCTATAAGTTATTTTATGACTATTTTTATAATTAATGACAATTGAGTTGCTTCCACTCAAATATTCCATACCATTATAATGCATACATAAAAATATTCTTTTATAACTCTTGATGTACTTGGCACCTCAAGATTGATACTATTAGTGATGGTTACAAAGTGATATAACTTTTATAAGGATATAATGCACTTCATAATAAATTTCCTTTTTATGTTGTAAACATTGAATACATTCATTATAAAGATTTATAGTGACTTAGAATTTATGTTTCTTTATAACCAAAAAGTTGTCAAATGCATTTGCATGACATGAAGAATTAAAGTTCACCATATCAAAAACTATATTTCCTAGCCTTTATTGTATATGAGCATCTATACTTTTATGATAACAATCCAACATTTTATAATGACTAAACAAAAATGGTTAGCCACATGACTCATAAGTCTTTGAACATTGTGAATCAAATTGCCTATTATACAATTTTGACATGAGATAATTACAACAATTCAATATCTTCAATATAGTTTTAGATGTACTTGAGACCTCAACAGTGTTACTCAATGATGGTTACAAAGTGAAAAAGCTTTTATAAGTATAGAATGTACTTCATAACAAATTTCATTTTTCTATTATAAACATTGAATACACTCATTGTGAAGACTTATAGTGACTTCAAATTTATGTTTGTTTATAACCATAACATTGTTGAGTGGATTTGCATGATATGAAGAATTAAAGTTCATTCCAAAAACTATCTTTTATTGCCCTTGTTTTATACAAACATCCATGCTTATGATCACATTCCAACATTTTATAACTAAACAAAAATTGTTACCTGTGTGGCTCATTAGCCTTTAACATTGCAAATCAAATCCCCTATTATAAAATGTTGACATGAGATATGTACAAAAATTCAATATCATTAATGTAGTTGTGATTAAGGATTGAGAACAAACCTTAGATGTGACATATGAAATTTATTCTTCACTAGCATTTGCTAGGTATGCAACTAATGCAAAATTATTCAATTTCTATTTTATGAAATGGAATTTAATTTTTATTTCTATTTCTTAAGTTTGCTACATACAAATAAAGTAGATAATTTGACCATGGTATGAATGTAGTTGAAATATTCCTTTTAATCCTATGGATGTCTCCTATTTAGGGCTTAAATTTGATGGTTGTATGGCCGTATTTATTCATTTTAGCTGTAAAATACAATTAAAATTTTAGGAAGACTGTATCACCTGAAAGGAAAAATTTTAGTTAAACTGTTAAAATCTCTATGTAATTATTCCTATATATGTTTTTTCAATCTACATATATTTTTCTTAAAATAAATAACCTTTAATATTTGAAAGGCAACTTCAAATAAATGACCGTCACAAAAAAATTGCTTGATAGGTAGGGTCAACCGTCAAATTTAAGCCCTGCTCCTATTGATTTCTCTAAAATTCTTATAGCCCTTATTCTTCTGAGTTCATCTTGTTTTAAATCTATTGTCACTCCAAACGCTTACAAAATACCCTATTTAGCTCCCTTCCAACCTCCTTCAATCTCTCATTACATTAAAACCAATTTATATATCCCATCATGCACAATTTGTAATACCATGCATGTGTTATCATAATGCAACATAAATTGTGATTTTATTTTTACATATACAAATGTTATTATATTCTCTCTAACATCAATCTAAAAACCTCATTATGTGAGTTTTGGAAGTGCTATAAACACAATTGTAATTTTTTTGCTTTTTTCATATATAAATTACAATACTTTATTTCTAATTAAAGCCAAATGGACTCATATCAAATCAAATTAAATATTATTGAACTCACATATCTATTAGCTATCTCACCCAGCAAAGGAATGTGAAACAACATTAAAAATATCTGAACCATAAATGAGACAAAATATACATGCACTTATATAAAATTACATACCTGATCTGGAATATGCAATTTAATCTCAAATAGTTGACCTGACATAGACAAAAGATAATACAATTAATCCAAACAAAAGAACTCTACAAAATGACAAGGGTTTAACTATGAACCCTCCTCTCCCATTTCCTGTTGTTCAAGCATCTTTTCATCTACTTGAAGTGTTCCTCACCTGTTTTTAACTCCATTCTCCAGCTTCTTCTCCAATTTTTCATTTCATATATATGCAGGTTTCCTAAAAACAATTCCACGAAACATCCATCTTATATAAAATAAGTCTTCCATAGATACCCAAACAGTGTATATAAGCACTGATCTACATTGCACTCTGTGTGTCTAATTTTATGAAATTAACAGCATGGTTTAGATTGTCAAATATTCTAAAAAAAAAAAAACAAAATAAAAAGAAACTTTCTAGAAACTGAAAATAAAACCTTCTCCCTTCATTATTACTCCAGGTCTGACACAGTGCAAATTATTATAGTGCTTCATTTAGCATCACCAATAATCTCCACAAGAACATTGTCCCTGTTTAAAATGATGGAAACGGTTCACATCTCTCACAACAATTTCTCTTGCAACAATCTTCGAGATAAATTTTATTGCAGTGTGGCAGTCAGAACATACTCTAAGGTTCTTAACAACTCTAATAGTTGCCCTAGGGGGCGTGTTTAGCAAACCAAATGCAATTGCCAACTTTTCACTATGGTGGCAGAGAAATAAATATTTTTCTTCCTCTTCCACATCATTAAGTAATTGTCTTGAATCTGGAAAATACCCTGCTGCCTTCATCTTCCAACTCAATTTCTCCAACGTTGCATAGATCTCATATGTCTGTGGATGTGATCTGTCTCCTACACAGAAAGCATGTACCATTTTATGGCCTTCAACCCAACTACATCCAGGGATTTTTTTAATTCCTCTATCTTTCATCAGTCTCCTTACCATTTGAACCTCACCCCACCTGCCCACTTTTGCATAGATGTTAGAGAGAAGAACATAATTGGCAGCATTTTTAGGATCCAAATAAAAAAGAAGAGTTGCTGTAAATACGCCTAAGCCTATATTTATATGTGATCTACAGGCACCAAGAAAACACATCCACACAACCACCACAGGCTTAACTGGCATCTTAATGATAAAGTTTAGGGTCTCCTCAAGATAGCCAGCACGGGCAATAAGGTCAACCATGCACACATAATGATCGACTGTAGGTGTAATGCAATAAGCATTATTCATATGATTGAAGTATGTACAACCCTCATCCACAAAACCTGCATGGCTGCATGCACATAGAACACAAGCAAAGCTTACTATGTCAGGATATGTTCCAGAGTTCTTCATTAGTTCAAAGATTTTCAGAGCCTCCTTGCATAATCCATTTCGTGCATATCCTGCAATCATGACATTCCATGAGACGATATCTCTTTCAGGCATTCTGTCAAACATTTCACGTGCCTTAACTATGCTTCCACATTTTGCATACATGTCTACCAGAGAATTTCCAACTATAATTTCTGACAAAAATCCCCCTTCCATTATGCTTTGATGAATGTCGATACCCTGTTCCAAAGCTCCCATTTTTGCACAGGCAGGTAGGATGCCGGCAAAAGTTGTTGAATTTGGCTTTACACCTGCCAATTGCATTTGCTTGAAAGTTTCTAAAGCCTTTTCAACAATTCCATTTTGTGCATAGCCTGCAATCATTGCATTCCATGAGATGACATCTCTTTGAGGCATTCTGTCAAACAGTTCACGTCCTTTGTCTATGCTTCCACATTTTGCATACATGTCTACTAGAGCATTTCCAACTATACTATCTGACAAATACCCCCCTTCCATTATGCTTTGATGGATGTCCATACCCTGTTCCAAAGCTCCCATTTTGGCACAGGCAGGGAGAATGCTGGCAAAGATTGTGGAGTCTGGCTTTACACCTGCCAATTGCATTTGCTTGAAAGTTTCTAAAGCTTTTTCAACAAATCCATTTTGTGCATATCCTACAATCATTGCAGTCCAAGCGACTACATTTCTTTGAGGCATTTTGTTAAAAAAATCACATGCCTTGTCTATGCTTCCACATTTTGCATACATATCCACCAGGGCAGTTGCAACTACAACATTTGACAAAATGTCTCTATCCTTTATGCTTTGATGGATGTCCATGCCCTGTTCTAAAGCTCCCATTTTGGCACAGGCTTGAAGGATGCTGGCAAAGGTTGTGGAGTCTGGCTTTACACCTGCCAACTGCATTTGCTTAAAAGTTTCTAAAGCCTTATCAACAAATCCATTTTGTGCATATCCTGCGATCATTGCAGTCCATGAGATGACATCTCTTTGAGGCAATTTGTCAAACAGTTCATGCGCTTTATCTATGCTTCCACATTTTGCATACATGTGTACCAGAGCAGTTGAAACTATAATATCTGACGAAATTTCTCTCTCCTTTATTATTTGATGTATGTCCATACCCTGTTCCAAAGCTCCTATTTTGGCACAGGCAACAAGGATGCTGGTAATGGTTGTTGAATTAGGATTTACATCTGCCAATTGCATTTGCTTGAAAGTTTCTAAAGCCTTTTCAACAAACCCATTATGTGCATATCCTGCAATCATTGCATTCCATGAGGCCACATTTCTCTGAGGCATTTTGTCAAACAATTCACGTCCCTTGTCTATACTTCCACATTTTGCATACATGTCTACCAAAGCATTTCCAACTATAATATCTGAAAAAAATCCACCTCCCATTATTGTTTGATGGACATCCATACCCTGTTCTAAAGCTCCCATTTTGGCACAGGTGGAGAGGACGCATGCAAAGGTTGTCGAATTTGGCTTTACACCTGCCAATTGCATTTGCTTGAAGGTTTCTAAAGCCTTTTCAACAAATCCATTTTGTGCATATCCTGCAATCATTGCATTCCATGAGATAACATCTCTTTGAGGCATTCTGTCAAACAGTTCATGTGCCTTGACAATGCTTCCACATTTTGCATACATGTCTACCAGAGCATTTGCAACTATGATATCTGACAGAAATCCTCCTTCCATTATGCTTTGATGGATGCCCATACCCTGTTCCAAAGCTCCTATTTTGGCACAGACGGGGAGAATGCTGGCAAAGGTTGTGGAATTTGGCTTTACACCTGCCAATTGCATTTGCTTGAAAGCTTCTAAAGCCTTTTCAATAAACCCATTTTGTGTATATCCTGCAATCATTGTATTCCATGAGATGACATCTCTATGAGGCATTCTGTCGAACAGTTGACGTGCCTTGTTTATGCTTCCACATTTTCCATACATGTCTACGAGAGCATTTCCAACTATACTATCTGAGGAAAATCCCGCTTCTATTATCCTTTCATGGATGTCCGTACCCTTTTCCAAATCTCTCATTTTGGCACAGGCAGGGAGGATGCTGGAAAAGGTTGTGGAATTTGGCTTTACACCTGCCAATTGCATTTGCTTGAAAGTTTTTAAAGCCTTTTCAACAGATCCATTTTGTGAATATCCTACAATCATTGCAGTCCATGAGACCACATTTCTTTGAGACATTTTGCCAAACAATTCACATGCCTTGTCAATGCTTCCGCATTTTGCATACATGTCTATTAGGGCTGTTGTAACTACAACATTTGAAGAAATTTCTCTATCCTTTATGCTTTGATGGATGTCTATACCCTGTTCCAAAGCTCTCATTTTGGCACAGGCTTGAAGGATGCTGACAAAGCTTGTGGAATCCGGCTTTATACCTGCCAATTGCATTTGCTTTAAAGTTTCTAAAGCCTTTTCAACAAATCCATTGTGTGAATATCCCGCAATCATCACATTCCATGA
>VDFB02112217.1:0-29410 GCA_007258455.2 Sequoia sempervirens | reverse complement strand
GATCTTGAGACCATTTTTCCCTACACCGGAAACACAACCCCTTTCTTCTGAGTTCGTTCAGGGTCTCTGGATCCAATCTTGTGACATGGGGATTATGATGTTTGAACTCCTTATGTTGAGGTCTCAAAGGAGGTCTATGCTGAGGCCTTTTTCCCTTATCTCTTTTCTGGAAGGGGGAATTGGACTGAAACTTTGCCTTAGGAGCAGCCCACTCCATGTTCCTTGCCTTCTTCATGGCCTCCTGTAGGGTTGGTGGATCAAAGGCTTTAATCCAACCTTTGAGTGGTTCTGTCAAACCTTCACTGAAAAGGATCACCAATCTCCTCTATGATTCCAGTAACCATGACTGAGAGTCTCTGAAACTTAGCAATGTAGGCATCAACTGTGCCATACTGCCTTAATTGTGTCAATTCTCTGAAATGGATTTCAGGATCCTTTTTCTCAAATCTCTCGATGAGCCTCGTGGTGAACTCATCATAAGTTGTGATAGACCCATGACCCAAAGTAACTAGGCCATGGTACCACCACTGCATTAAGCCACCCCATCCAAGGTGTGGCGAGGAGCATGATAAGCCTCTTCCTTGCATAAGATTACGAGAGCTAGGTAGGTTATCCAACTTGACATGGCTGGTGAGCTGTTATCACTCCCAGTCAAAGTGTGGGAAGTGTAAACCTTGTTGGCTTGACTTGGTACAAGTCTCCTTGAGTTGATGGTCTTCTTTGATCATAATGTCTCCCTTGTCCTTTATTTTTCCTTTTATGATCCATAAAGTCATTGTAGGACATATCCATCTTGATGTCGCCAGGGAGAGAATCATACTCTGCACGGCCAAGTCTCAACTGCTCCACGAATGAAGCATTCTCTTCAGGATCTGGCTGAGTGTTAACAGGTGCCAAGAAGGTGGGTTTGAATGGCCTGGCTGAGACATAAGTGTTGTTTGAAGTATGCTGAGCAGCATGTCCATCATGCTGGTTGGAAGCACTGTGCTCTCCTCTATGTCCTGAGTTGTTTTGTGGAATGGTGTTCTGGCCCACTTTCCCCATCATGAGCGATACCATATCCATTAGGGCATCCATCTTCCTTTCAAATCTCTGTCCCGGACTAATGGATCTCTCTCTTCCCTTTCCACTATCATCTCTGTTGTTGGTAACCCTCTCGTTACCCCCAACTGATCTCTCACCTTCTGCCATGTCTGTTTCCTGAGAAGACTCCCAATGAGCCCTCAAGACTTCTGAAGCTGTCTGACCTTCTGGACCCTGATAGGGCTGGAACTATTTTCCAACCTTCTTGTCTTCCCTTGCAATGTACCTTTTTTCTCTGTCACTCATAGACAGTTTGTTCATAGGATGGCAAAATCTTGGCTCTGATACCACTGAAATATTCCGAGCCAAATTTTTTCGTTTTTCAAATTACAAATTACAAATCAATGCACCCGTTAAGGTTAGCAGTTTAAACCAAAACGTTGCCGAAGCAACTCTAACCAGAATGTACACCAGGATCCCGGTATGGGCAAGGTGTGAGCATTGATCAGAGGATCTTAATCAAAATGCTTATGCGATAACTCTAACCAAGAATGGCGCCGATGATGGCGAGCATATGGTCAGAGGATCTTCTACACTAAGTACTGAAAAGGAACTCGACCAAGTATGTGCTACCCAATCCAAGATGGAGTTGAGGTGACCATATGGCGGAGTATTACAGATTACAATGCTTGAAAGAAATAACTGAAATGCTGAAAGTACTCAACACCCAGAATGTGCTTTCTGACCCAGAGTGGGAGAGTAGCTACCATAGGGCGGAGGTAAGTTAAATACAATAGCAAATACTGAACGGAAAGCTGAACATTACAAACTATGATGAGCAAGAATAACCCTACTGTCAGTACCACTGCCAGTTTACAATGTGAATGATAATATCTTGCTAGAAATGTGAATCAACTTATAAATCAGGCTGCAACAATATGTAAGAGTTTCCTTTACTGAATGAATGAAGCTTAGATCTGAAAAGGCACTAAACAGACCAACCTCAAATTCTGGTTTATGACAGTCCAGATTTCCTTGTGCACGAACAGCAGCCCTGTACTTCACAAATCCACTCACAACTTGCTCAAAACTTCATCAATTCTCATGAGACGAATTGCATAATGGCTCTAGTAATATGGCGACCAAATTAGAACACTGAGACTCACTCAAAAGACCCTATTTATTTAATGCACGAAACCCAATGCAGCTCAAGGAGGTACGGCCCAGCAAGAGGGGCGATTTACATTTAAAAATCAGATGCTTCTCTAAAAATTCTACAAATTGGCACAAATGGGCGCCTTGCCTAGACAGAATGGAAAATGCAATACCCAGAACAATCTTTTTGATATTTTCTGATTTACGAATAAAAACACAAATCTGCTGTAACTAAAATGCAATATCTGGAAACCTCTAATATGCAAAAACAGAAACTAATTAACCACAATGCTGATTACAATGCACAAATCCCAATGAAACTCACAAAGCTATAATAAATCACCACTAGTTGCTGTGTTGCAAGCAAGAAGCAATGCCCAAGCTAGGAGGCCTTCATTCCTCGAAGCGATCCAATACCATTCCGGCAGAGTAACAATACTGTAGACCAAAGATAATCAATTGAGGATCAAAGTCTTGCTTTTATAATTTCCTGTTGACTTCTCGAAACCCTAATCTTCTCTTTAGAGTCAAACCCTAATCCCTTCAAAAGATGGCGTCCCTTTCTTCAAAGCTCAAACTTGACATTTTTAAATAAATTCAACACTTTAATAAATGCGTCCAAACTTAAGGCTTGATTTGACTTTGATAAATTATAAAATAATCTTTAATGAAGGCGCCACCCTCAAAAGACCACTTTTCAAAACAACATGAAGTCAATAGACTAGGCCAAGGGGGTCAACGTTAAAATATAACATTAAAACGTGACTTTTAATTAAATAGCTCAACTTATCTCTCCAATTGTGCCCCGAAGCCATAAATGAGCAAGCCAACTAACCAAACTGAAGTAGGAAGTCAACCATGCTGACCCCAACTGTAAAACTGCCAGAAATAGAATTTACTAAAAATAGTAAATTCCTGAAGATGCTCAGAATGCCAAGAAGAACATACCACTGCGAAGCTCTCTGAAAACCCAGAAAGAATCCGCCATTGAATCCACCAACTTCGAGCAAAGACATCCTTCAAAATAGGAAACCCTAATTTTACCTTCCGACTAGCCTTCGCGTCTCCAGAAAAGGCCAACGGACAATGGAAAGATCAGGTTTGAGAAGGGGACATTACAAGATTTATTCAAGTTTGCAAGTCAAAGTCACTTTAGATTTACAAAAATCACTTAAGTGCCAAAACAAATTATTTTTCCAACACAACCACATCTGGTAACTGTCATTGTCAACAATGGCTATTTCAACGAAATTGATATGAGTCTATTATTAGGTCTTTATTTTATTGATTATTTTAGAATTATTTTGTATTGTAAGTGTTTTATTTCCTTTTTTTGTAGATACAGATAGAACTGCTTTAAAACAATATTTTTGGGGGAATATTTTACCCATAAAAACTTCCTCTTGAGAGCTTATAAATAAATGCTTTGAGCACTTAATTTGTTAATGAGAGTTGAGAGCAAACTATTGCTACAAAAAATTTCATTCAAACTTTGGAGTCAAGGTATTTTGTGAATGTAGTTTAACTATCTCTATCATGAAATTGTGTGGTTTTCACTCATCTAAATCTTTCCTATTGATGTAGATTTAGAAGTCTCTAATTTAGCTACTAATCAAGATTCATCTATGTTATTCCATCAAATCTTTGTTTAAAGCCAGAAATCAATCTTTGTTTTAGCCAATAAGAAGTTGTCTCTGCTTATGCTTGAATTAGTTTACCCTCCTTTATGTCTAAAAGTCTCATTGCATATTTTGACTATTGACAATTTGGTGGTTGTGCCCAAGGCAAAAACATAGTAAACTAGATATTTTTATTTAATATAAAATCCTATTGAAATATTATAAAATCTGTATAATCCTAAATTTTGTTTATAGTTTTAGGTTTTAGGTCTTAGGGAGCTTCCCCTTACAATTTGAAGAACAACTCCACCATACATACTGTTTTGGTTTGAGTTGTCCTAAAAAGGACAAATTAAAATGCTAACATGTGGAAGCACCCATTTGCTGCCAAGGAGATCATGGAGGAAGATTCATGAACTAGAGGTAAAAAAACTTATTTTTTCTTCTACTAGCAACCTCTCTTGTTTTGTTTTTCATTATTTTATATTTAAAAAATTATATGAGTTAAGAATACATATTGTTTTGATTCCACTTGTTTGGAATAACTTGTTGCCATACGGATTACAATGGTAGTCTAACATTCCTCATCCCCAATCCATTTATGATTTTATGATGTTCCAATTTGTGATAAAATTGAAAGTGCTCTATTGACTTATGTTAGATGCAAAGTATCATTTTAACATATTTGTGTATAATGCAAGATTAGGTTACCATTATTAATTGACTAAAGATGAATATTTGATTGTATGTTTCCTAACAATGCTACTAAGGTATGTGTGAAGATTATAATGTCCAACACAAACAGACATTAAGGAAGAAAAACTAAGTCCTAGTGTTGAAGTATTCTGAAATAATCCAAGTGTGTGGGAAAAGGTTAATTAATTAATATAAGAATAAGTGATTTAATTTAAAATTACATAAATAATTATTATAGTGCATTATATTACATTATTTATTAATTTATTGTAGTATTAAATTATATTATTTATTTTGGGAAAAGAAATAAGTTTAATTATTTAATTTACATTCTTTTAATTTTATTGGTGAATTACAAAAGATGATTTTCTAATATTAGTTTATAAATAATCCTTTTATGATAAAGAATTGAAAAAGAAAATCATATTTCAATATTATTGATTTAAAAAAAGAATGTGTATAATAAGGAAAAAACTACCTTTCAGTATTATCTTCTTTTGTTAAGAACACAATATTATATTTTATTTTATTTTGCTTTTTAAGTTTTGAGAAGATAAAAAGAAAGATTTATTTAAAAAGAAAAAGAATTAATTGTATTCATTCATTTTTCTTCTTTTGATTATCAAATTTGATTATGCAATGGAGAAAATGAAAGAACAGGTTTGGAGCTTGAAGACTTTGAAAGTGCTTTTTGAGGAAGAATTGAAGAATTTATGTGGTTAGCAAATTGCTTTGGTTCATCTTAATTTATTTTTCAAATTTCTACGAGGTTGAGGTAAGCTTGTTTTCATGAAATTTAAAATATATGTATATATATATATATAGATATAGAATTAATAATGAACATAGGTTGTTTCTGAAAGAGGTTGTGTTAATTGATTTCTTCAACGAGAAGAAAATTATGGATATATTTAACAGTGATCTGGTATCTCTTATTTTGGTGTATGTGATTCAAAACTCTTAAATAAAAATTTCCACCAAGATTTACACTATTATGTGTTATATTTTGTCTTTTATGATTTAAACAAGTTAACTGTTTTTTTAAAAAACCTAGTTTAACTAATTATAACTTTACTTTTGTAAACTATATTTTTCTACAAATTTGGGGAAAGGTGCACCAATATGTTTTTTAAATCATATAGACAAATCAGCTACACCCACTTTGTAAATAATGAGATTAATTATTTAGTTATTGTCTATCTATATCGATAATACTAGAATTAAGTATTATCAGTTATTCTATTTATTCATATTATATCTTTTGTATATTGATTGATTATATTTATGGGTTTTAATTAGAATTTTGAGATTTATAATCCTAAGAATACTATAAGTATAGTGTGACATGCTAGTGTCTTAAATGTGAACTATTGTCTTACCTCCCAAAGGTTTCTAAAATTGTTTACAATACCTAAGTGTTTTGTATGACTATTTTTACCATAGTAGTAAAAATCTTTTGGGAAAAAAATCAGCAAACCAAAAGTATAAGACTTTTTGAAAAAAACAAGATTTAAATGGGAAAAAATCATGAAAAAAATCAGATTTAAAAAAATGTAAGAAACTCTAGAAAAAGGAGAACTTCTTATCTTTGAAATTGAAAGGCATTTCAATAGCATGGAGATATTCAAACATCTAGGTTGTATGATGCTTGTGATCTACAATACAATTTCAAGGAAATTTCCAACTAGAAGCCATGCATTCTAAATGAGGAACTTGTGCAAAGCTCATGCTTAGATGTTAGATTTTCATAAATTTCTTGATGAAGTTTGTACAAGTCTTAGAAGAAATTTGTGCAAACAATATACTTAGCTAAATGTTGTGCATCATATTGTTGGGTTATGCAACTATAGAGATCTCCCTTAATTAATGTAATGTCCCCATTTTAGCCATACGCTCTTTTGTGTTTGATAGCCTATTTTCGGAAGCCCGTAGGCTGGTCAATAGCTGAAATTAGGGTTTCCACTTCTGAGGAGGTCTTGAGGTCTTGCATGCGAGAGTTTCTAACACATGTCTGGTGGAGCTTTCTGGGTTTTTGGAGAGCTTTATGATGACGTAGCATGCATGACAGGATATTGACTTGCATTCTCGGCTGCTTTTGGAGGCTTGCATGTTGGAGTTTTCAGTTTGGATTCTGGATTCCTTCTAGGTTTTCAGAGTGCTTCACGGTGATGTGACATACATCAGGAACAGTGAACTTTTCTGAATTGCTATTTTTAGTAAGTTACGATGGCTGTTTGGTTTGTGCTCAAAATGAGTTTGGAACAACTTACTATTTTTAGCAGTATGCTATTTTTAGTAAATTCTATTTTTAGCAATGCTATTTTTAGCAGGGTTTCTGCAGTTCAATTCAGTGGCTATATCTGGCAGGTCAATTTGAGCAGTTGGATCTCAAACACCCTTGGTGCTATTTTTAGCAGGTTTTCAGCATGCCAGTTCCAAGTCTATTTTTGGCAGGTCAGTTGGAGCAGTTTGAGTCTTTAGTACTTCTGAGCTATTTTTGGCAGGTCTGAGCTTGAGTTGGGCGCTTCACTTGTGGAGGTAAAATATTTTAATAAAGTGAATTTTGATAAGGCTTGGTGGACACCTTAAGGAGAAATAAGTGATTTTATTAAAGTCATTCACTTTATTATATTTGGACGCCATTTTATACTTTATTAGCAAATTTGATAAAGTATATTACTTTCTTGATGCTGGACGCCTTGGAGACATGGGCAAATGAAATGCAAATGAGATAATATTTTGAGGAAATATATTATTTTATAAAATATTTCACTTTATCATTATTTGGACGCCACATGATGCTTTATTAATATTTTTGATAAAGTGTATTATTTCCTTGAGAGGGACGACTCGGAATAAGGTGATATGAAATGCAATTTGGAAAATGTTGGAAAAGTGAATGAGAATTTGGGTTTGGCGTCCATTTGGAGGGAGAGTGAATTTGAATTTGGAGACAGGAAAAACTATAAATAAGAGTGTTGGGCTCTTTGTTTTTCATCCATGAACAAAATATATCGTTATGCTGCCAAAATGGTGAGTGAGTTGCTTCGAGGAATGCATACCTCCTGTAATGTCCCCTTCTCAGCAGTGATCGTTTCTGTTGACCGTTGGCCTATTCCGGAGACCCGTAGGCTGTGCGGAGGGTGAAATTAGGGTTTCCTCGTTTTGAGGTGGTTGTTGCTTGGAGTTTGGGTTTCTGACTGCGGATTCTTTCTGGGTTTTCAGAGAGCTTCGCAGTGGTGTGTTCAGTTTGGCATTCCGGGCAACTTCGTGAATTTACTATTTTTAGTAAATTCTATTTCTGGCAGTGGACAGTTTGGGTTCAGTTCAGTTGGATCACCTCTTCTGTTGTTTCAGCTGACACTTCAATTCGTGGCCTTGGGCGCATTTTTTAGTGGAGAGATAAGTATTTTATTATAATATTATTATTTTAATATTATACCCCTTGGTCTAGCAGTGCAACTTTAAGTTGTTTTTAAAAAGGGGACTTTTGAGGGTCAAGGCGTCATAAGGAGATATATTATATTTTAATGTCAAATTTTGAAGATTATTTAAATGGGACGCCCTTTGTGAGATGAAGTTTATTTTAAAAGTGAAATATTTTATGGAAGAAAAAGGACGCCATCTTTTGGAGGGAAAAGAGTAATTTGAAAATTAGGGTTTTGGGGCGCCTTCTGGAAGTTTCTAGATATTTCTCTCATTTCTATTTAAGCTGGCCTCAGCTCTTCATTTGGTATCTTCTGTCTACTGCGGATTTATCTTTCTTTGGATTGATTTCAGACACTCGCTTCGAGGAAAGCACACCTCCTAGCATTGGCTCATCTTCTTGCTTGAAAGATAGCAACTAGTTGAGAGGTTAGCTTGTAGTGAGTTATTTCATATTTCAGTTGTGTGGTTTGCATTTTGGAGTTCTAGTTTGTGTTTCTGTCATATTTCTGATGTTGCTGAATGTCATTGAAGAATGTAAGAATTGCTCACAAGTCAGAAAATAAAAATGTTATCATTCTGGGTATTGCATCTATCTGTTTGCCAATATAGGGCGACCTTTCTAGCTAACTTTCAGATTTTATTTGTGAGTCTTTATTTTTATTGAGTAAAATCGCCCTTGCTGCTGGGCCGTACCTTTTTGGGGGTGTCTTGGAATGTGTACAATTCATTGAGAGTTATTAAGAGTGGGTTTGAGCTTTCTCCTTGGGCGCCTTCATCATACAAGCAATCTGCACTTCGTCTGGTGTCAATAGGGTGTGATTTGAGCAAGTTATGAACATTTAAGTGGATATATTGTTGCAGATTTTCATCGTTCTTTGTGCAGGTCTGATACAGCAGATTTAAGATAGTTGTTCCTTGGTTGAGATTTAAGTATTGGACATCAAGTTTGATATTGTGAAAGCTTACTAATCATATGCAGCTTGGAAAGACATAACATTTCTGTTTATGAGTATATTCTATCTTATTGTAAGCTGTTAGTAGTACTATCAGCATTTCCAATCTTATATCTCATTTCTCTAACTTGTAATTCCCACTGAAGAAGTGGAAGAGGCTGGCTTGCCGCCTTTTACTTTCTTGCATTGTAATTTCCTAAGTCTCCGCCATATGGTCGCCTCTGATCCATCACGGTTCGAGTAGCACATACTTGGTGTTGAGCTCTTTTCAGTATTGCAATAGATAGGGATCCTCTGACCGAATGCTCGTCGTTCATCGGCGCATCTCTGGTTAGAGTTCTTGTTCAGCATTTACTTTGAGATCCTCTGACCAATGCTCACACCTTGCCCGCACCGGGATCCTGGTGTACATTCTGGTTAGAGTTACTTTCTGCATCGTTTTGGTTTAGCGCCTTAGCGGGTGCATGTTACGTGTAATCTCCACAAAACAAAAAAATTGGTCCGGTTCTTCTGATTGGTATCCGAGCCATGATTACATCCAGCCTGTGCCCAGCGGTGGTGTTGGATGAGTGGCGGTGGTATGCTACTACCTGAAGGTCGAGGCAGAGACGGAACCGCAGTTTGCCAGTGCAGCCAGAATGCTGGCAGGAGAGCTTTGAGGAAAGCAGGGGATGCCGGTGGATACGAGGGTAAAAGCAGGTTGAGAACATATGGGGCGGTCTTAGGACAGCCTGGAGAGGATGCAAGATGAAAAAGAGTTTGATAGGAATGATTGAGACTGATGTCTCGATTACTTGCTAAAATGGATCAGCAAGCTACTCCGAACCATACTCCGAATCAAAACCATGCTACAGGAGAAAGCAGTGGTGTCAATGGAAACAATGGGCATAATGGGAACAATGGTAATGGAGGAAGCAGAACTATTGGACAGCATGATACCATCTCTAGCGGATCAGCCTCTAGACCGCTCTTTCCTACATTCACTCCAAGGGAAGAACAACAAGTTGAAGCTACCGTCCCTTTGGTAGATGATGCTAGGCAAGCCTACATGGAGTACTCCACCCTACCACCTGATCTTAGGAACCTATGGAGTCCTTGAGAGCCCTCATAGTGTCCTGACTCTCCTGCAACAAGTCTCCAGCACTCGACACTCTACTGTCGCTCAGTAGCAAATCAGAAAACTCAGCGCCTCATACCCGTACAACGCCATGAAAGGGGACATCTGAATGGTCATATGGAATGTCGTGTTATAGCAATACTCGCACAAATGAATCCACTTGACCCATGCCTTTTGCTGCCACAATATGGTTCACGAGGTGGCTTCCACCCATTTATTCACTATCACCGATGCGCCCATCCGGTCTGGTGTGCTTGGTGCTACCGGTGTAAGCTTTCGGTCCCCATGAGTGAACACTCCTCGGTGACTCAAACACCAGGCCCCATCCCTGGCTAAGCTCACTGTCTCCGAGGCAACCCATGTAATCGAATACCTCCGCAGGAGAAGACCTGCGCTGCACATGTGTTTGTGTGGCAAGTGGTGGTGTCCGAGGAAGAGAAGTGCTGGGCATACTTGGACAGTGCGATCCACAATGCTCACATATGCAATCTAGTCCCTTGGGCTTTAGGCAAGCGGTAATGAAGAGTCCACATGTCGTGGGCATTCCACACTTCTGTCAGTCGAGAGGTATAACTGCAATAATCCTGCCGGGTACGTGTTCTCCTGCTTGTTCTGCTGACACACAGGGCACTCACGCACATACTGAAGAACATCTGCCTTAAGTCCTTTCCATGTAAATCTCTCCCGAATCTGTCTGTACGTTTTGAAATACCCGGGATGTCCTGCTGTAGGTACATCATGAAAGGCTCGCATGATAATGTTCTTCATCTCTGAACCTGGGACCAAATAAATCCTGTTCTTGTAAATGATCAAGTCATTCACAAGCGTGTATCTAGTGTCAACCATTGATCCCTCAACGATACTGGATGCCCAAGTATCCTTGGCATACTCTGCCACAATCATATGCCTCCAATCCTCTGTAATGTGAACCATAGAGCTCAAATAAGACCCTACGATGAAGAGCATAGAGCCTTACTGATGCAGATTTGCCTTTGATGAAGTATCAAGGTCATGTACACCAATTCACGGTACCCATACCAGAGGCAGATCATTGAGATCTCGCTGCCCTAGGAAGTGCCTCAAACTGTTGTGGTCAGTTTTGATGCAAAATTTGCTGCCCACAAGATATTGCCTAAATTTTGCCAAGGCATGCATTATAGCGAGCATCTCCTTATCGTAAATACTGTAGAGCCTTTCTGGCCCTCTGAATTTACGACTCTCATACACAATTGGGTGCTTGTCCTGCATAAGCACCGCTCCAATGCCCTCACCAGAAGCATCGCACTGAAGCTCAAAAGGCTTCAAAAAGTCTGGTAGTGCCAACACTGGGCACGTAGTCATCAACTCCTTAAATCTCACAAAACACTCCTGTGCCTCAGGAGTCCAACAGAATGCACCCTTTTTCAACAGATCCGTCATAGGTGTTGCATGACGTGAATAACCATTCACGAATCTGCGATAGAACCCACACAAACCAAGAAATCCTCGCAGCTGTGTAAGGTTCGCCGGAGTAGGCCAGTCTATAATAGCGCGGATCTTCTCAGGATCCATCCGCACTCCCTCTGCACTGATAATATGACCTAAGTATAACAATTCGGTCATCCCCAAATCACATTTGGACTCTTTGGCGTACAAGGATTCCCTCTCCAAAATACTGAGCACGGTCTCCAGATGAGCCAAATGCTCCTACCAAGTCTTGCTGTAAATAAGAATGTCATCGAAGAAGACAAGTACAAATCTCCTCAGCAGTGAATGGAAGACTCTGTTCATGGTAGACTGAAAAGTTGTTGGCGCATTAGTGAGCCCAAATGGCATCACCACAAACTCAAAGTGTCCCTGGCCAACCAGCGAATCACGGTCTTTACTCAATCATACTGTTCCGCGAGACCCTAATGCATTGATATCCTTGACCTTGAGTCTATCTTAGGTGAGGTACATACTACATGGGCTCATCAATAAGCTCGTCTATACGAGGTATTGGATACCTGTTTTTGATAGTCCTCTTATTTAGAACTCTGTAGTCTATGCACATGCGTAGGGTGCCATCCTTCTTCACCAGAACAACTGAAGAAGCGAATGGTGATTTGCTAGGTCGTATGTGACCCATGGCAAGCAACTCCTTTATCGTCTTTTCTATCTCATCCTTCAACCTCTTAGGATGCCTGTAAGGAGTAATCATAACGGGCTTAGCGCCCTCCTCGAGCTCTATAATGTGCTCATTGCCCCTATCTGGAGGTCTTCTTGGTGGAATATCCTTTGTGAATGCCTTGATAAAGTAGCGACTCCTACCTTCTTGAATGTCAGGATGATACTCAGTCTTTTGTTGTCCCTCCTATATAGGTGCCAATGTGCACTCGGCAACCCACTCTACCATGTCATGTCGCATGAGTCTCTCCATCCGACGAAAAGAAATAGTTTTGATGTTGCTGTCCCAAATTGCCTTGAGAATATGTGTCTTCCCATCCACATCAAAACGTATCTCCATGTCCTTGAGACAAAGAGTGACTTCCTCAAGTGAATGAAGCCACTTCATGCCCAAGACTAAATCGATATCCCCCATGTTCACCACGTAATAATCAGCCTTGAACTCATAGTTGTTCAAGCGCAAGGGGAGATCCTTAATCATACGTTCACACCTGAGAGTGTAACCGTCGGCCACCTTAACCCTAATGCCTTTGAACTCCTCAGTGATGAGTCCGCGCTTCTCCACAAATCTAGCATCGATAAAATTATGTGTGGCTCCTGTGTCAAGAAGGGTAATGACCCTCTGTCCCGCCAAAACTCCACGAAGCCTGAATGAACCTTCCTGCTGAATGCTAGATAGGCGTGCCTCCTGAATCTGGAGCTCTAACTTTGCCTCTTCCTTAGGCTCTGAAGCCTCTGACTCTAACTCCTCAGAACTCTCCTGTTGTTCGGAATTCTCTGATTCCGAATCCTCATAATAAGCCCACATCACCCGATTTGCCTTGCCCTTAGGCCTCAAAGGACAATCGTGATTGGCATCATAGGGACCTTTGCAGTAGAAGCAAAGCTTCTTCCTGCGTAGATCATTAAGAGCCTCTCGATCCAAAGGTGGTACCACTGGTTTACCCTTTGAATCATTCTTGAAATCTGATTTATCTTTGTTAAAATCTGCTCTCTCTCTATTTTTATTGAAGCCCTTATTGTCCCTGAATGAAGAATTGTTTCTGGAGTTAAACCTGTTGGATGGTGCTGCCAACTCCATGCTACGCGCCTTCTTCATGGCTTCCTGTAACAAAGGAGGATCAAAGGCTTTGATCCAACCTCTCAATGGCTCTGTCAGTCCATCCATGAAAAGCACTACAAGTCACCTCTCTGAAATATTAGGAACCATAACTGATAACTTCTGGAAGTCACCAATGTAAGACTCCAAACTGCCACTCTGTCGCAACTGAGCCAAATCTATGAAGTAGGATTCTGGATCCTTCCTGTCAAATCGTTCCACTAACCTGTCAACAAACTCCTGATATGAGGTGATCCGATCATGCTGGAGTGTCACCATCCCGTGGTGCCACCAGTCGTAAGCTACCCCCTCAAGATGCAATGTCGCATATCTGATAGCATCTCTGTCCGGACGCAATGGGAGTAATGCTGGATTTCGCGATCCGGGCTTTGACTTTAACCTTTCCACTACCATGAACATGCGGCTAGATTGGTCTGCGTTTGTGGCATGTTTGGGATCATTTGTTTTTGATATCCTAGATTCTCCCGATCTATGACCTACGTGATTTTCTCTCCCCTCGTGTAATGAATGCAGTAAAGAGAGTAATCCCACTCGACATGCGGTGGTACTTAACTCCCCACTCCTCGTTCGCTGCCATAAGTGTATCTGCGAACAACTCCTCATGCTCCTCACCTGCAATAGCCTCATCGGGCTCCTGTCTCACAAAAGTAGGCCTAGTGGGCCTGTCTGCCATCCGTGAAAAAGTCCTAGGTGCTCTCTGAGATCCTGCATCACTCCTGTCCTCGTCACAATGTGGTGACGGTCTCCTCGACATCCCTAACCTCTGGATTGCCACTGCCAACTGCTGTAGCACATCGTTAGACTGCCGTTGACCTGCTCGTAAGTCTCTGAGAGTGTCTAAAACCTTGGCATCGTCCTGATCTCTAGGGTTATGAGGAATCTCTGTTCTAGGAATATCTGTTCTGTCAGCCATGTTTCCCGGCTGCCGGATCGAACCCTGTTGCCTGTCAATCAAGGCTCTCCTGCGAGTATAATACCTATGAGACCCAAACTTAAGGTACAAGGCTCTCCTGCGACTATATAGTAATCTGGGTAAATACATGTGAAATTTCTAAAAGATATAATATAAAGTTGAATTCATGCTTTAGAAATGTCTTTATTCTTTTGTTAAAAATAATAAAATATATAAGTATATATATATGTATATACACCTATGTCTATATATATATATATACAAAACACCACTGTGAGTATTTGTTTTTAATGTGCCAAATGAATACTTAATTCTGAACATTTTACTACTTCTGCTGAAAATATATTACTGAATATACAGCTTTGAAATAAATATATGTGTTGATGAATAGTAGCTTAGGTCAGATATAAACGATGATTGCTATAAGCATCATCATTTTTTATATAAGATCAATTGCTCTTCATGTTTAATATTTCTAGAAATAAGTAAAAATCGAATTTTATAAAACATGTATAAAATCAAATTTAAATAAATGATGTTCAAAATTCACATTGGATAAAATTCGGAATTATCTAATATATCCGCCATGTGTGAGGGTGTATATATATGGTAAGTTTTTTTAACCGAATGATTATCGGTTGTAAGAGAAACCCGCGCGCCCAAAGAGACACGTCCCTTGAGCGGACGTCTCTCCACGTGTGGAGACACGTCCTCTCAAGAGACGCATCCCTTGGAGGCGGGTCTCCTTACATACAAAAGGTGATTCCACTCTTGATATGCAAACATCGAAATTATTAATCTTCTACAATCAGCACATTCAGTATAAATAAAATCTGGAAATCGAAAATCTGACTTAGAATTTTAGTAGAATTCTTACAATTAGAATCTCTTTAGAACCCTTAGTCTCTCAAATTGATAGAAGATTTGATTACATTTACATGGTATCAGAGCCACGTTGTGTGAATCCAAACCAAATCTAGATTTCAGATTGCTCTAGAAAATTCGTATTTCCTAAAAATAAAATCGAATTCACTTCACATTCTTCATAATGTCAAGTGTGATCAGATTTGAAGATCGTCTTGCAGGAGCAGACAACTTCACATCATGGAAATTTAGAATCATGATGATCCTTAGAGAGAATAAACTAGACTCACTTGTGAAAGAAAATAAAAACCAAAGGCTGAACCTGAGAAAACTCAATGGATTAAAAACAATGAAAAGGCCATGAAAATCCTAGTAGATGCAGTTAGGGATCATATAGTGCGTATCCTAGCAAAACATGAAACTGCATACCATATGTACAAATCTCTTGAGAGTACCTATGAGATCAACAACACCTGCAGGACTCTTGCATTAAAAAGGCAAATCAACAATGCTCAAATAAACAAAGGAGAGTCCATTAATGCATACTTCATGAGGATTATTGAACTAAGGGATCAATTATCCACAATTGTGGATATCAGATTGATAGCAAAGAGTTAACTCTAATTGCACTAGGAGGCCTACCAAACTCATGGGAGTCATTTGTTCAAGGAATAAGTGCGAGATCTAAACTCCCTAAGTTTGATAGGCTAAGAACTGACTGCCTTCAAGAAGAAACAAGACTTTCCACAAAAGAGAATAAAAAGAAACACATAGATGAAGACATTCATGTTCTCCACACAACATCTAATAAGAGGAGCAAGAAAAACTCCTACAAAAGAGGATCTTTTAAAAGAAAGAGAAATTCCAACGGAAAGGAATCTTATAAGAAGAAAGATATCTCTCAAGTACAATGCTTTAGATGTGATCAGTATGGCCACTATGCAATGAAGTGCCCTGACAGAACTAAACAACAAGCATCCTTGCCAAAGTAGAAAAGTCAAAACCAGATCATGAATCTGAGAACTTTGTATTCTATACAGCCCTTTCTAGTCAAGTATCTGACAACACTCAAAATTGGGTAATTGATAGTGGTTCCTCCAGACACATCACAGGGTTCAGAGAACACTTGGACTCTATGACTGAAAAGTCTAATGAAGAAGTAACCATCGGGGATGATTCTGCATACCCTGTAAAAGGGGTTGGAACGTGTTCCATCAAGTTGAAATCTGGGGTTTCTCTGCAACTCACTGGAGTCTTATTTGTACCTGGAATAAAGAGAAATCTTATATCCATCTCTGCCCTTGAAGACAATGGTTATAGGGTTACCTTTATGGATGGGAAAGTTCTAACATGGCCTAAGAACTCAACAATCAAGAAAGCCCAAATCATAGGTGTGAGACAAGGGTACCTTTACAAACTTTGCACTGAAGTCAAACAAACCCTTACCCTTGACACCTTTGATTCAAATGAGATTTGGCATAGAAGATTAGGACACCTTCATTTTACGTTACCTATACAGCCCAGGAAAACTTGTATGACTTACCTAAGTTAAAACCATCTAAATTGAAGGAACTTGCAAGGTTGTGCCTTGGAAAGAGAACAAAGGGTCCCTTTCCAAATGGTTTAGGCAAAACCTAAATGTGTTGGGGTGGTTCACTCGAGACTATGTGGACCCGTAACCACCACCCTCTAAAATAAGATTTCTATACTATATATATCATATTTGTAGATGACTTCTCTAGGAAAACACGGATCTATTTCCTTAAGTGTAAAAGGGAAGTCAGGCCGAGAAATCCTTAAAAGAGTTCAAAAGGGTTCAAAGCTGCTGGGAAAACTTCTCCGGAAAGAAAATAAAAACCTTAAGGACAGACAATGGGAAAGAATACACCTCTAAAATTTTTAAGGAATTCTGCATGAGTGCTGGAATTAAGAGGGAGTTCACAATTGCCTACAATCCCCAACAAAATGGGGTTGCTGAAAGGAAAAACAGAACCATTGTAGAAGCTGCTAAGGCAATGCTACTTGACCAAAACATTGATACTTCTTTCTGGACAGAAGCATCTAGGACTGCTGTCTATATTCAAAATAGATGTCCTCATTCCCATCTTGATAACAAAACTCCTGAAGAAGCCTTTACCGGCGTGAAACCTGACATCAGTCATTTTAGGATCTTTGGCTGTCCTGTCTATATTCATGTACCTAAAGAGAAGAGATCCAAACTAGAACCTTCCGGAAAGAAGGGGGTGTTTATGGGTTACAGTGAAAATTCCAAAGCGTACAGGATGTATACCTAGGGCGAAACAAATTGAATTAGGCAGAGATATTAAATGCTTTGTGAAAGACATTGCATTCAAGAAGGGCAAAAGAAGTTTCTAGTGAGGCGAAACCTATTCCCCTAGAGGGTACCTGAAATGGAACTACAGCTCACGAGACCGAGGGCATCACGAGGAAATGTCACGCGGAGCCTCCTTCTTCAAATGAGAATACAAATGACAACGTGAAGAGACCACTTTGGGCGAGGGAGAGATGATCAAAATGAGGATCATGCACAGCACAAAAGAAAGGAGCGTTCCGGGGAGGTAAAAAGACCAAAGCGTTTCTCTAGCTATGTTGCTCTAATGAACAACATCATAAACTCAGAACCTATCAGTGTTACAGAAGCTTTCTGACATCAAGCATGGAAGGATGCAATGACAAAGGAATACCAGTCTATTCTAGGGATATAATGCCTAGACCAAAAGAGAAATCTGTTGTCTCTTCCAAATGGCTCTTTAAAATCAAGCATGCTGCTGATGGCAGTATAGAAAAACATAAAGCACGTTTTGTGGCAAGAGGTTTTTCTCAAAAGGAAGGCATTGATTACGAAGAAACACTTACTGTTACTTGGTTACCACGCTCGATTGAAGGCGGTGTTAGCCATTAAATAAAGGTTGGAGAATCATCAAATGGATGAAAGCGCGATAGAACCGTATCGAAGAAAGAGTCTTGGGAACCTTTGGGGTTTTGTGATACATAAGCACGACTCTACGTAATATCTGGTGAAGAAAGCCCTCTATGGACTTAAGCGGGCTCGAGTGCAGTATGAAAAGAATTGATAGCTATCTCGCAGGATTGGGGTTTTCCAAGATGATCGCGACTCAATCTCACTAAGGTGAAACGCGGGGAAAACTTGGTATGGTTGAAATGTAATTTATTTATGTTTTGAAATACAAATTGTTTATAAAGTGTACTATATAAAGATGTTTAGTAGTAACAAGCTCTTTTGTCATGTCAGTATTGACTCCATGACTTTATGGGCCTACTCCCCACATTACATTATTGAAGGTGTGATCTTTAAATAATGAACACTTGTGTTGACGATATAAGTGGCACGACCCTGACGATATTTATCATGATGATATCCTAATATGACTTGATATGTGGACGTGTCATGATAGTGGCATCTGGACACTGATGGATATCATGGGATGATGATATCAATAAAGATCATTATTGATCCTTCGAGAGATAAATGGGTGTGATATTTATATCACGTGGATTCCACGAATTATGGTGAACATCATGTATTTCGATCATGGGTGCCATACCATAATGAAGATGTGTTATGAAGAATGTCATGTGACTTGACAACTTTGAAAACATATCGCCGATTATCACGTGTAAAGGTGATATCTCCACTTATTTGATTTGAAATATCTTTCCTAGCTAAGAGGGAGTGTTGATGAATAGTAGCTTAGGTCAGATATAAACGATGATTGCTATAAGCATCATCATCGTTTATATAAGATCAATTGCTCTTCATGTTTAATATTTCTAGAAATAAGTAAAAATCGAATTTTATAAAACATGTATAAAATCGAATTTAAATAAATGATGTTCAAAATTCGCATTGGATAAAATTCGGAATTCATATAATATATCTGCCATGTGTGAGGGTGTATATATATGGTAAGTTTGTTTAACCGAATGATTATCGGTTGTAAGAGAAACCCGCGTGCCCAAAGGGACACGTCCTCTCAAGAGACACATCCCTTGGAGGCGGGTCTACTTACATACAAAAGGTGATTCCACTCTTGATATGCAAACATCGAAATTATTAATGTTCTGCAATCAGCACATTCAGTATAAATAAAATCTGGAAATCGAAAATCTGACTTAGAATTTTAGTAGAATTCTTACAATTAGAATCTCTTTAGAACCCTTAGTCTCTCAATTTGATAGAAGATTTGATTACATTTACAATATGCATAAAATATGTATATATGTATATAATAATTTTACTCATCTAAAAATATATATACATGAACATACCTCTATGTATATAATATGCTGTAGGCTTATATAACACTTTGGGTGTGAATGTATTATTTTCAAAATGGATATAAAAAGAATTACATGTGAATAAATATATATATATACAAATATACACACATATGTATTTAAATATATAGAACATCTTAACTATGGGGCAGTGGAATGTATGCCTGAAGCTATTTTAGAATGTGTAAACTTCAGCTGTAAAATATAATTTTTTGTCCTTCTTTTTATATATATATAGATGATTACAAATACATTATGTATGGAAGTAAGAATGAAAAGAGTAGATGAATAAAAATCTGATATAAAAGTGATTATACTTATTGTTTTACAATATCTCTTTGTATCCATATATTAGTTTGTATATATTATGTGTTAATGAATGATAGCGTCGGTCAGATATGGAGGACGATTGCTGCAAGCACCATCGTCATTCATACCTGATTCGAGTTTATCTTCATTTTGAAATTTCTGGAAATCATATCAAACGAATTTATAAGTATAAAATCCGAATTATATTTGGTGTTATATTCTGAATCGAAATTTATATTCTCATTCGCTGTTTAGTATATATGTGTTATACTAACGAATTATTAACTGTGTGTTAACCCGTGCTCTAAAGAACACGTCCCATGAGTGGACGTGTCTCCACTTGTGGAGACACGTCCTCTCATGAGACGTGTCTCTTAGAGGCAAGGTTTCCTCACATACTTATGGCGAATCCTTCCTTGATATGCAAACATAGAAATCGGATAATGTTCTGCATTCAGCACATTGAATATCAATAAATCTGGAAGTCGAAAATCTGTGTCTTAGAATTTTGGTAGAATTCTGAAATTGAGAATACATATAGAACCCTTTGTCTCTAATTCTTGCCTGTAGATTTGTTTACAATTACATGGTATCAGAGCCACGTTGTGCGAATCCCAAACAGATCTAATATCAGTTTGCTCTAGAAAATTCGTATTTTCTAAAAATCGAATTTACTCACATTCTTCATAATGTCAAGTGTGATCAGATTTGAAGATCGCCTTGCTGGAGCAGACAATTTCACGTCATGGAAATTTAGAATCATGATGATCCTTAAGGAACATAAGCTAGACTCACTTGTGAGAGAAAATCTGGAGGAACCTAAGTCTGAACCTAAGAAAACTCAATGGGTGGAAAACAATGAAAAGGCCATGAAAATCCTTGTAGATGCAGTTAGGGATCATAAAGTGCCCATCCTAGCAAAACATAAAACTGCATACCATATGTTCAAATCTCTTGAGAAAACTTATGAGATCAACAACACCTGCAGGACTCTTGCTTTAAAAAGGCAAATCAACAATGCTCAAATAAACAAAGGAGAGTCCATTAATGCATACTTCATGAGGATTATTCAACTGAGAGATCAATTATCCACAATTGGATATCAGATTGATAGCAAAGAATTAACTCTAATTGCACTAGGAGGCCTACCAAACTCATGGGAGCCATTTGTCCAAGGAATAAGTGCAAGATCTAAACTCCCTAAGTTTGACAGGCTAAGAACTAACTGCCTTCAAGAAGAAACAAGACTCTCCTCAAAAGAAAACAAACAAAAAAACGTAGATGAAGATATTCATGTACTCAACACATCGTCTAATAAAAGGAATAAGAAAAACTCCTACAAGAAAGGATCTTTTAAAAGAAAGAGAAATTCCAATGGAAAGGGATCCTCTAAAAAGAAAGACATTTCTCAAGTACAATGCTTTAGATGTGATCAATATGGCCACTATCCAATGAAGTGCCCTGACAGATCTAAGCAACAAGCATCCTTTACCAAAGTAGGAAAGTCAAATTCAGATCATGCATCTGAAAACTTTGTGTTCTATTCAGCCTTATCTAGTCAAGTATCTAACAATATCAACAACTGGGTGATTGATAGTGGTTCTTCGAGGCACATCACAGGGTTTAGAGAACACTTAGACACTATGACTGAAGAATCTGATGAAGATGTCACAATTGGGGACGACTCTACACATCAAGTGAAAGGGGTTGGAACTTGCTCCATCTCATTGAAATCTGGTCTCTCTCTTCAACTCACTGGGGTCTTATTTGTACCTAGAATAAAAAGGAATCTTATATCCATCTCTGCCCTTGAAGACAATGGTTATAGAGTTACCTTTATGGATGGGAAAGTTCTAGCATGGCCTAAGAACTCAACAATCAAGAAAGCCCAAATCATAGGTGTGAGACAAGGGTACCTTTACAAACTTTGCACTGAAGTCAATCAAGCCCTTACCCTTGACACTTTTGATTCAAATGAGATTTGGCATAGAAGATTAGGACACCTTCATTTCCGTGCCCTACCTTCTGTAGGAAAACTTGTAACAGGCTTACCTAGGTTAAAACCATCTCTTGAAGGAACTTGCAAAGGTTGTGCCTTAGGAAAGACTACAAAGGGGTCCTTTCAAAATAGTTTGAGCAAAACCCTAAATGTGTTAGAATTGGTTCACTCAGACTTATGTGGACCCATGTCTGTACCCTCTAAAGCAGGATTTCTATACTATGTCATATTTGTAGATGACTTCTCTAGGAAAACTTGGATCTATTTCCTTAAATGTAAAGAGTCAATAGAAATCCTCAAAAGGTTCAAAGAGTTTAAAGCCCTATCTGAAAACTTCTCCGGAAAGAAAATAAATACCTTAAGGACAGACAATGGGAAAGAATACACCTCTAAAATTTTTAAGGAATTCTGTATGAGTGCTGGAATTAAGAGGGAGTTCACAGTGGCTTACAACCCTCAACAAAATGGGGTTGCTGAAAGGAAAAATAGAACCATTGTAGAAGTTGCCAAAGCAATGTTGCTTGACCAAAACATTGAAACCTTTTTCTAGGCTGAAGAATCTAGGACTGCTGTCTACATCCAAAATAGATGTCCTCATTCTCATCTTGACAACAAAACTCCTGAAGAAGCCTTCACTGGCATAAAACCTGACATTAGTCACTTTAGGATTTTTGGTTGTCCCGTATATATTCATGTGCCCAAGGAGAAGAGATTCAAACTTGAACCTTCCGGAAAGAAAAGGATATTTATGGGATATAGTGAAACCTCCAAAGCCTACAGGATATACATACCCGGCAGAAACAAATTGAATTGAGCAGGGATGTTATCTTTGAAGAAGACATTGCATTCAAGAGGGCAAGAAGTTCTAGTGAGACTGAAACCTATTCCCCTAGAGTACCTGAAATGGAACTTGCTCCTGAGATTCAAAGGGAGCATCCTGAGGAAATGTCTCATGAACTTCCTTCTACTTCAAATGAGAATACAGATGTCAACGGCAGAAAGAGACAACTTTGGGCCAAGAAGATGATCAAAGAAGCAGAGAATCATGCAGCACCCAAAGGAACGTTCAGGGAGAGCAAAAGACCCAAACGCTTCTCTAGCTATGTTGCTCTTATGAACGACATCATAAACTCCGAACCTGTCAGTGTTTCAGAAGCCTTCAGAAATCAAGCATGGAAAGATGCAATGACGGAGGAATATCAGTCCATTCTAAAGAATAATGTGTGGGATGTAGTGCCTAGACCAAAAGGGAAATCTGTTGTCTCTTCCAAATGGCTCTTTAAAATCAAGCATGCTGCTGATGGTAGTATAGAAAAACATAAAGCACGTTTTGTGGCAAGAGTTTTTTCTCAAAAGGAAGGTATTGATTACGAAGAAACATTTGCACCTGTTGCTCGTTACACATCAGTGAGAGCAGTGTTAGCCATTGCAATAGCTAAAGGTTGGAAGATCCATCAAATGGATGTGAAAACTGCCTTCCTGAATGGAACCATTGAAGAGGAAGTCTATCTGGAACAGCCTGAAGGTTTTGTGATACATAAACCAGCTCCTGTATTAATGCAGATTGAAGACTCTTTATGGACAAGCAGGGCTCCAAAGTGCGGTATACATGAAAGAATTGGCCATTATCTCTTGGGATTACTGGTTGCAAGAATGAAGTGACTCCAATCTCTACTTCAAGGTAATCAAAGGTGATATGTAATAATTATTTTATATGTTGATGATCTGCTGATAACAGGAGAAGATCACCTCATTGCTCAAGGGAAGCAGGATCTAATTTCTGAATTTGACATGAAAAACTTAGGCATTCTACACTACTTCCTAGGTTTAGAAGTAGCATGGTAAAAATCGAGAGGGCATTATACCTATCTGAGAGTATACTAGTGTCTAAGATTTGGAGATATTATGACCGATGTCTACACCTATGGAAACCAACCTTCACGGAAATTGAAAAGAAGCGTGATGAGAATCAAGTGTACTGGTGTACTTACAAGCAGGATGATTGGATCCTTTATGTATCTGGTTAGACCCACGATATTTGCTATCACGGTTAATGTTCTCGGCCGGTTCATGGCTTCTTGTGAGCCAAAGGGGAAATTCGCAATATGAAACATGACTTGAGATATCTTCAAGGCACTATTGGATATATATTCTCTTTACAAGAATGATCAGCCTTTCTAGATCTTCATGAATTTCAGTCCGAGGATTGAAGTTTGGAAGTGTAACCGATTGAAAAAGCACATCAGGATGTTACTTCAGTTTAGGATCGACTATGATCTCCTGGATTTGCAGAAAACAATCTTCAGTTGCACAGAGCTCAACAGAAGCCGAATACATTGCAGCCTCAATGGGAGCAAGAGAAGCAGTTTGGCTTCATAAATTGCTTGTGGGACTCTTTGGTATTACTGAATCCTACAATTATTCATTGTGATAATGAGTTGCATCGACGCTCTTGTAAATCTTATTCATGGGTGGAAAGCACATTGAGTCCCCTAGGCCCTTGTAGAGATATGGTGGAAAGAAAGTATTAGGTTAGGAATATATGATTTACAAATGATCAAACTCTGGACATTCTACCCGAAGCCTCTCATACCCATGATCCAAGGTGGAGCACTTGAGGCTTGGTAGTTTGAGAATGTAATTTGATTATTTATGTTTGAAATACAAATTGTTTATAATTGTACTAATATATATAAAATGTTTAATGTAAACTCATTCATGTAACATGACTTTAATAGACCCTACTTTCCCTGTCTGCATTATTGAAAGGTGACGATCTTTCTAATAATGAACCCTTGTAATTGACATTGTAAAGTGACGACTCTACAATGATCAAACTATCATGATAGATATCATGTGACTTGATATTAATGGACATGTCATGATAGTATCTCTTATTGATATCATGGGACTTGATATCATTTGTAGATCATTATAATCCTTAAGAGATAATCATGGTGGATATTTATATCCATGGATATGCCATGAATTATGGTAGACATCATGTGACTTGATGTCAGTGCACATACCATAATAAGACATGATATGAAGAATGTCATGTGACTTGACAATATTAAGAAATCATACCATGTCTTAGATATCACGTGTTAAGGTGATATCTCTAGCTATTTGATTTGAAATATCTTCCCTAGCTAAGAGGGAGTGTTAATGAATGATAGCGTCGGTCAGATATGGAGGACGATTGCTACAAGCACCATCGTCATTCATACCTGATTCGAGTTTATCTTCATTTTGAAATTTCTGGAAATCATATCAAACGAATTTATGAGTATAAAATCCAAATTATATTTGGTGTTATATTCTGAATCGAAATTTATACTCATTCGCTATTTAGTATATATGTGTTATACTAACGAATTATTAATTGTGTTAACCCGCGCTCTAAAGAACACGTCCCATGAGTGGACGTGTCTCCACTTGTGGAGACACGTCCTCTCATGAGACGTGTCTCTTAGAGGCAGGGTTTCCTCACATACTTATGGCGAATCCTTCCTTGATATGCAGACATAGAAATCGGATAATGTTCTGCATTCAGCACATTGAATATCAATAAATCTGGAAGTCGAAAATCTGTGTCTTAGAATTTTGGTAGAATTCTGAAATTGAGAATACATATAGAACCCTTTGTCTCTAATTCTTGCCAGTAGATTTGTTTACAATTACATTATGAAGATTACTTATAGATGAATTTGTTTATGTATATATTGTTGCTGGAAAATTTAATGATAAAATTATTTATATATATATATGAAACATGCTGAAAATTAAATCATTGTAGAATTCAAATGAGTAAATATACCTTTGGCTGTAAGTGTTTACTTTATCTGGTTGTAAGTGTTTACAATCATGTTGGTGCTGGAAAAATTGAAAGATAAATTGTTTGTATATAAATATAAATGTGTGTGTATATATATATATTTGTGTATGTAATTATATGAATCATGTATGTAATGACTGCAACATTGTAAGGTAAATATTTTACACGGCTGAAGCTGTTTTTATTACTTCACTGTAAGTGTGATTCCCTGAAGTGTCTATAACTATGTATATATATTCACATATTTAATTAAATATATGTATATATCTTTCTATTTAAAAAGATTGTAAGTTACTTCAGTTGTAAATGTAGATTTTTGTGTATCTATTTATATTTCTAGATATATGTATAGAAAAGAATATAAATATAATAAGTGTGAGAGCAAGATTTAAAACTCGAAAAGATTAAATGTAGAAATCTAACAAGTGCAATAACAAATATTTTTGTTTTAAGTAGATATGTTTCTGTAATGGATTGTTTTACCTTTGAGTATCTGTCCAATATGGGTAGATTCTGACTGGTGATTGTTTCTTTTAAAATTATATAACACCATTATTTTAATTAGAAATGGAATATTAGCTATCTTGAAAGCAAGAACACACTTGCTTACAATTGTTTTAAGCGAATTGGGTAAATTTTGTTCGTTCAAAATGTATACATTTCTGCCTGAAAGTATTTTATTTTATTTTTACAAATGTCATGTAAATTTGTTATTTTTAGATTGAACCCTTTAACTTGGGAACGACTTATTGGATACTTTGGAAACAAATAAGAAGTTACACATTTGCATTTAATTACCTATAAACCTTGAAATGTTAGAGGAATGATTAAACCGAGTCAAAAGTGAGTTATCAAAATCATAGTAGAATTTATTTCTTGTGAGCATTTCTCTTAGGAATATGAAATTTGAGACATTTTCTAACCTTAGATCTATATATATAGAATTAGAATGCAATTCACCTATGCCTATTATGTATTGTGAATCAATTGTGAATTTTATAAAAAGATAAATGAATGTTGAATCATACCCTACTTTATGGAAGTTAGTTTCAATGATGACACTTTTCTCATGAATTATGGGTCATTATACACATACAGAGAAATTAGGAATTTTCCTCACTTAGTTGATTTTGAGATTTATTTACATAAGAATGTATACTCATATATATATACATTAGCTTATACATGTATTCTCATACATATATGAGCTATATCTTCTAAATTCCTTTATAGTATTACTCTCTCATTGATAAAACCTAAATATGAATCATTGAGTTTAGAAGTAAACATTTTGCTTATAATTGCATAGGCATGTGTGCATCCTAGCAGGATTAGAATTACTTTCATGAAGCTTTGCGTGATTGCAGTGTACTTGTGTGATATTTGAGAGATCATTGGAAGTAGAATGGTCTTATTTACAAATACTTGGGAGCAATTCATGATAGTGTTGGCACTACCTAAATTTCATATGTAAGGATAATGCATTGGTGAAACTTGAAAATGTTGTGTGAAGACTTATGTGACTAGTAAAAGAACTCCCATATGCTCCTTGATATGTGTGACACTCATGATATCCAGAGATATGTAATGAATGGTCTTGTCAACGAGATAGTATGACCATTGCCTACGAGGCATCTTGTAACCATTGAAACTTTGTAGCCAGTAAGGCTCGGCCGATGAGGCATTTCATTAAGCCAAGTGAGGCACTTTTACGAGTGGTTTTTCATCCCTACGAGGGTTTTCCACTCATGAAATTCTTGTGTTATGGTTCTTTTGTGGATGCATTGATGATACTGTTGTTCCCTCAATTGGCTTTACAATATTTGAATTTTTGTGTTTTGTGTATCTTTGTATAAGCCTATATGGCTAGATTTGGTAAAGGCATAGCCTTGTGTTGATATACATAGTAACTCACTAATGTATGAAGTTCCTTTGAAGTAGTAATGAAGTAATAAATATATGTACTGAGTATCTTTAATGAACTTTCCTTTGAGCATGCATGGATATAAATGTTTTGCATGTTATCTCCTTTCCCTTACTAGTGATGTGCATTGATCAAGGTAATTATTTATTTTGGAATGTGTGTTTTTCAAGCGTTATAATACCTTACAAATTCAAGTGATGCCTACCATATGGAAAATTATCTACTATATTTTGTCATTAGTTGTTCAATACACAAGTAGTGGTCATTGATGGGCTATAGAATTGACTAGTTTCCTATTATCATTTCACACTTTTTATCATTACTTTCTACTAAACTTTAAGACATTACATAAACCTTTCATAAAATTTTAAGTATTTTTAAGCATTTGTAATGGAAACATGTTATGTTAATATGTGTATGTATGATTTATGAATGTCATGAGGTTTAGTAGAATTTTATGTTTAAATTATGGTTGTTAATATTGAGAATTCCTTTGGAAGATAAGACTAACATTTGCAGCAAGGTATCTATCAACCCACAACAAGGAGCTTCTCAACCCATAACATAAGGAATACAGTTTGTTGCAAAGGACTTAATCGATTGTAGCGTGACCACTATCCAAGGAAGAAGGAGGTAATCATGTACTAGTCAGATCGCAAGGCACTAATTATTTCTCTTATCTGCTAATAAGACAACTAGGAGAAGAAGTATATTCTCAACGGGACTATGAATTATGATAGAGCTATTCTTCTGAGCACGTTTTATATTACAAATGGTTAAGTTTGTTGGGAATAGAATCCTTGTTCAATTTACATACTCTTGTTTCAGTAGTTATTTGTTTTTGTTTTAAAGACTGAGTCCTCTTCCTATTTTTGAGGAAGAGTTGACATACATTCTTTAGTTTGTTTTTAGTTCATGAATAATTGGACTCCCTGGTAGACCCTATATAGTGGTATGCCTTATTGAGGAGGAGATCTAGTAGCAATAGTAGTAGAATGGTAGAAGATCATGTTTGTTATTGAATAAATATTTCCATAGGATTTCCTATTAGATTTTGTGTAATAGTTTTGTGTTTAGAATGCAATAAAGGGGGATTGATTTGATAATATGTTTTGTTGAGTAAGTGAGTGATTGACCAGATCCTGTGGAAGCAAAAACTCAAGCAAGGACCACTTGAGGTACTGTTGAACCAATTCAATTTAGTTTTATAGGTTAGATTATGTATTAATAGTTTGAATGCATTGATAGTTTAATTGAATGTTTTTAATTTATGTGATTGTAAATAAATGTTACGATTCTTGAATTAGAATATGTATATTGATGTTTTATTTCATCCTCTGAAGGTTATATAAATTAGGAGACACCACAACATAATATTTAATGGTTATAGTCTTAAGAATTAGGTAACTATAACCACCCCATTTTCATTTTGATCAAAATGGGTCCCCCTTGTTGGTGTTTGCATTTGGTGTTTTTATTTTGGCTTTGGAAGTTGTCTTTTTCCTTCCAAGTCTTATTTTTCCTTGTTTTTTTGGGGTCAATTTTTAGGTTGTAACTGTCACCTTGCACCTTCAAAAGTGTGATTTCTCATTTCCATCTTGATCCTGATTCCCATGTTTCTTCCTTGTCTTCTTTATATTTTTTCGATTTCAGGTTTCGAACTAGCACTAGCACTTGAGACCTTCAGTAGGTTTGAGTTTTGGTTTCTTCTTGATTTTGATCCCCAATCCTTTTTTTCTATCTGTCAGAATCGGGTTTCAGATTGGAACTAGAACTCAACCCTTTCAAGTTTCAAGTTCTATTTTTCATCTTGACTCCAATTTCCAACTCTTGGTTTTTCCTTGTGTGTTTCCGAATCGAGTATCAGACTGGAACCAAAACCCAAAACCTTCCCAAGGTTATTGTTTCAGGTTTCATCCCGATTCTGATTCCTGTCTGGTGTGCTTTTTTTTGTTAGTTTTGGATTTTAGAACCTTTTTGGAACTT